>JANHFL010009465.1:7528-20970 GCA_032468155.1 Oxyrhabdium leporinum | reverse complement strand
ATAGATAGATAGATAGATAGATAGATAGATAGATAGATAGATAGATAGATAGATAGATAGATAGATAGACAGACAAAGAGAATGAGAGAGAGAAAGAGAGAGAGAGACAGAATAGAATCTTGTCTTTGTTCAGATAATAGTATAAATTGTAAAATTTAGCATTTCAATAGACCAGACAATTTCAAGTTGTAGCAAACTGACAATCTGTGCCTTCCCTGATTCTTATTGTAGATGTTAAGGGTTAGATCATGCCAGCCTAATGAATAAATGATAATAAAGTAATGGGCAGCCATGAATGCAATGAGATCAGTGTGACAATCACCCACAGGGAAGTTAAGAGCTTCACATTAATGGTACCCAGAGAGTCATTAAGGCAGTTGAGTGGATTGATTACCTTTTGTTATTCTCTCATGGCTCTGGACCTCTTTTGTGTTGCAAAGATGGAGGAGGAGAAGACTACAAGGCCAAACAGGTGGCTGGGAATGAATAATCTTTGACTACAGAAAAAGTAAAAAGAAACTAAAAGCTGGAAAAAAGCTGTTGCATGTTAAACTGTGCATTTGGTAAGCAGCCACATATGGTTGTAGACTGAAGGAAAACAAGAGACCAATCAATTCATATATTCTGGCTTTTGTGTAATTCCTCCCTAAATCCCAAATAGCATCATACACAGTTCACACATACTAGAGTAGCTACATAGAAAACCAAGTGAACTGTTTAATAGCATTTCCAGCTCAGTACCTCTGAGTGTGTTGGACTACAACTTCCATTCTCTTTATCACCATAAGAATACTGTGTAAGAAGGATGAAATCATATTTCTTTTTTTTGCAGAATGCAGATTCATTTAATTTTTACATTATTTATTTTTAAACTAGTTATCCACCCAGAGAGAGAACTATAATTTATAACTTTCAGCCTCTAAAATAGACAACCAAAATAAGAAATCAAATTGTATCCCCCTTGCCCATAACCAAAAATAATGAGAAGCACAAATTAAATTTATATTTAAATTTATTTAAATATAAATAAATATATTAATTTTAATAAAGTGTATCTCTGTAAGAGAAACATTAACTTGAGCAAAGATTTTTGTCCAGCTGCAACAAACTGTACACATTAACTGTGCTAAAATGAACTAAAATTAAATTTTTTACGGAAGGCAGACAGACAGGCAGGAAGGAAAACAGCTCTGATTAGAGATTCTGCCATCATTTGTTACTGTGCCAGCTGCAGATGTTTCAAGGTCTTGGGTAATATGTCTTCAATGGACCCTTTTCTGAGCAAGCTACTTCTTGTTCACTGCTCCTCCTGGCCTCTTGGAGACAATCCACACCATTAGTGCTGTAGTCTAGAGAAAAGCACAACTTTCTACTCCTTCTCAATATACGACATTAACTAGCCCTGATTTGTGATCATCTCTGCTTGATAAAAGAACTCAGCACATGAAATAAAAAACATATGCCAACATACATCCAGAAGTGTTAGCCCAAGATTCATGGCACATGTGTTTCACATATTTGAAGACACTGAAGCATCACAATATTTCTTCCAAGGGTGTGGGTAAATTCTATAGCTTCCTTCTTTCTTTCTTTCTTTCTTTCTTTCTTTCTTTCTTTCTTTCTTTCTTTCTTTCTTTCTTTCTTTCTTTCTTTCTTCCTTTCCTTCCTTTCTCCCTTCCTCCCTTCCTCCCTCCCTCCTTCTCTCCCTCCAACCCTCCATTTTCTATTTGTTTCTATCTTATTTTTTCTTTTTTTCACACTTGTCTTGCTATCTTCCATTTTTATTTTTATTTTTTAATGTATTTTGTATATGTGTATAATCTACTAACAAAAACTATTTGTTAAATAAGAAAAATAACACATTGTTATAATAATATTGATTAATTGTGAAAACCTAGAAAAACAGGAGGGATGCCAAACATCAATAGAATTGATGCCAGGAACATAGACATTTGAAATGCTATGAAAAATAGGGCCTTATGTACAAGTGTTTATTGGGGATGTGCAAGGAAAATAAGTGATGTCATGCACATCTTGACCTCATTGTGCAAATGAGGGAAAGTGTATACTGCATTCATTTGTGTCATAATATCAAGAATAATTGACAAATTACAAACTGACAAATTCATGTTAATCGTACAAGGATATTGCAAGATAGAAGGCACAATTGAAGTTTCTATGAGATGCATGTTGGCTTATCCATTGTCAATGCTCAATGTGGTAAATTGAAGCAGTTATTTCCTTCCCCACGGTGTATACTTTTTGCATATATCCCTTTTTAGGAAGTCTGTGAGACATAACTAGATCTAAGTTTTGATCTTAAGTCGCAAATAATTTGTTTACTGAATAATCACAATAGGTTCACAAAATATATTAATCCCATAATTCAAGCTTTATAAATCATAAATGTCTGAATTTGCACATTATACTATCCAAAAACCAAACAAGCCACATGTAGGCATAGCATAATATATGAAACACAGACTTAAACTAGTAGTCTACAGCTGTCTCTTTAACAATATTTGAGTTGTAGCTGATTAATAGTTTTAGTTGCATGCGATTGAAAACTTCAACTGCTGATTTCTATGTGTTATGAAATCTATGGTAAAGGAACAGGCTTACCACAGCTGTTTCTCTTAAGTGTTAGGAAGACATCACCTACTTCTTTCTTTGCATGTCAAAAATAGTTATTTTTGGACTGAAGGGAGAAGTTCAGATTCAAGAATGCAGAATAAGGAAATAGCAGGCAAGATGAATGTGGGTTTATTTCACACATAGATTTGTCAGTATCTATCCAGGAATTGGTGCTTGTAGCTATTAAACATCTGGAGACCTTTGAAATAAAGCAGCTATTTTTTTTATCTTAGTGGCTCTATACAGTGTCCTCATAGAACCCTAGAGACGAGTCACAATTTTTTTCTGTAAAATATTCATTGCTTTCCAGGAAATCTTGGAGAAATAGATCTTAATGAGATATGAAGTTGGACAAAGTCTTTTATACATGAAAGAATGAAGGGAACTGCCTAGACATAGCAGGCAGTAATTTGCTGGAACCAAAATGTTTAATTAGACTTGAGTCTAGGATCAACTTGGATGAAAAGAATATCAAGAAACCAAGGTAGTAGGTGATGTAGAGTCATCGGGTTACTCAAAGTTCATGAGTCATTGCTATCAACTGGATCCTTCCCAATCTGTTATCAGACTCTGGGACCCACTATTTTCATTTTTCTAAAAACACAGAAAAGTGTAGCAGAAGAAAGCGAATGTCACAGCCTTAGCAACCTAATGGAAGATCTTGAGACATGGGCGTCAGCCAAGCATAGCTCAAAGCATCATAGCTAATCATAACTGCTCTATAAGGGAAGAGCTTGTATAAAGTGGAAAACAAAAGGAAGTTGCTTCAGCTAGTTAATGAAATACTGAATGGTCACATGTGAGCTCACTGCAGGTCAGATTCATCACTCTCTGAGATTTCTTTTTTTACTAGCAGGCACTCAGCTATCCTCAATCCTCAATCCTCAATCTGCAAAGTGAAAATGATAATTGCTGTCATCCAGGGATCTTGTAATAATGATTTTACAGCATTTTTAAAAGTAAAATTTAAATGGGAAACATCTGCAAGGCACTAAGCCTTGCTCCTGTGCAATTCATAGGCAGGCAGTTATCTTTTTTGCTTCCTCCCTTTCCATGGCACATACACACACACACACACACACACACACTCAGTATTTGCTTAATGTTTAGTAATTGCAAGGAAAGTTAAAATTACAAAGTGTCATTTGATTTGAAGATTAAATACCCCCCCCCCCAAAAAAAAGTTTTCCTCATTTTTTTGATACAATACTTTCATTATCATGGCTTAAATAATTTCTAAGACACAGTGGAAGACTGTAGTGAGCTGTTGCTGTGTCAATTTCACAGAGCTATATTTTTGCACTCATTATTATTCTTGGATGTCTCTAATTTACATCTAAATGTAGTGACTAATTTTGATTCAATCATGTCAAAAGTGATAGGTAATGTGTGGGAGGAGATGACAGCCCTACCCATCAGGAATTGCCAGAATGTGAATTCCTTGGGGCAATGATTTAATGCCCAAGTCAGGCGCTGCTGTCAGAATTGGAGGCCAAATTATGACACATTATGCTGTACTATGGACTTGCACATACAATACATTCGAAAAAGTGATGGAGATTGGAGTCATTAAACTATGCTTTAACCATCACTACATTTTCCCCCTCCCTCTCTTTCTCTTTGCTCACCACATATGTTCAGCATCCCTAATCGCCCTACTGAAATCTCATCTGTAACAACCACCCTCCCAAATCCTTTGGAGAAAGCCCCATGTGATTAAAGCAGGTTGTAAAACTGTGGCAAACCTGATGTACATTTTTGCTTATCCCTTCCCTTTAAATCATTTACATTTCTGAAAGCAAGCGACATGTCAGCGGGATATGCACAGGCAGACCAGGGATTCTTTATTATATTGTGCTTTCCTTCTCCACCTGGGTATTTTAGAAATCTTTTCCTCCAATAACTCGTAGCTATTTTGGATAACTCGTTCTAATTATTCCCTGTGCATTTTCTTTTTTTTTTCTTTTTAGCTTAAGGGGAATTTGTCTGTCAAACTTTGGGTTTTCAGATTGGAAATATATTGTGCTCATAGATTTTTTAAAAAGCAATAAGGTGGGATAAGGTGCAAATGTATTTATTACAACTAATTTGGACATGGTGCATTGTTTTTAATACAATTTCTTTATTGGCAAGGAAACAGTTCTTTATGATACTCCCAAGCAGCATGTTCTTACCATGAATGTATTTTAAAGACAGATATTTTCAAAATGTGTAAACGTATGGTAAATATTTGATATGAATATTGCATTGCTTTGGGGACAGTATGTGGCTTTCTTTTTCTTCTCCTTCTCCTTCTTCTTTCTCTACCTCTTTTTGCGTAGTTCCAGCTGATATAACAACAGCCCGATCATACTGAGAAATGTTTTTCTTCCTTCTGACTGGCTGTACTAAATAATCTAATATGAAGAAAAATGAGCCCCTGTGGAAATGTTGTTAATTTCTAGCGCTGACACTCTGAGAAATAAAGAAAACAGTCCTAACACTATAATAGTAAAGAATATGATGGTTGGATTATGTGTGCTGTTAACATTTGCTCCTGATTTTTAGAAATGTTAATTTAGTCTAGTTTTAATTTTATCTCCTAGAGTGCAGTTTATAAAATAAAAAAGGGAAAGGATAAAACATAACCGTTTCAACTAAGGATTTATTTTATTCTTTGACTTTATCCATGCTGAACTGAAAGTATTTTAACTAATTTGACATCGTGCAAATATTTTCTTTGATATTAAATCTTACATTCTGATAAAAAAGGAAAAAAAGAAAAATATATATTTCTAGCGTAATTATAAAATCTTTATTCCATCTAGTCTGAATACATAAAGAGAGAAGCGGAACTAAGGATTTACATTCCACATTCTGGAAATCCCGCATATTTAAAAAGTGGTCCCTTCAGGAATATTCTCAAGTTAGATACTGGTTCTCATTAAACTTTGCTTCTATCCAATTTTAAATCCACCTCTTATCAAAACATGTTTAGTCTTCTCTAAAAACTTCTGAAGCAAAACAGTAACCTACATATTACACGTACAGGTATGGGAAAACCTGTGTGTTTTATTTTGATTAGTTGGAGACTTGCAGATTTTCCTGACCAATTTTCTACTAAAAATTTCCTCTCCAGGTTATTCAGTTCCTTGCATTATTCAGATTTTAGATAAGGGTCATTTGGGAACAGATTAGGAGTAAATTTAACTGGAAAATGGCCAGCAGGAAAAGGAAATGATTAATCCTTGTACCTCAAAACTACTATGCCAGTTTAAAACAGAAACAAGAACCCGTTTGCCTCACAGCTATTTGCTTGTTGTGAGCCACTGCAAATAAATAAATATCATACCTCATATATAATTGATGCACTTTTGGAGAATATTATAAATGATTATCAGAGATTGCATCGAAGGAAAATGTTCTGCCTTTTGAATGGTTCTGCTCTTGGTTGATCACTCTTATTAAAAACACAACATATTCTTCTTTACATTATACTTTTAAGTAAATGGTTGCAAATCTGTAATATATGTTTTATTGTTTAGAGCTTTCTCTCTGCTAAAAGAACATTACTGTTAATGTATAGTCCTGTATTCTTCACACACTAAGTAAATGCCTAAATGGGCACATTAATTGCATATTGGTCATAGGACCACACAAAATTTAGATGTTTCTCCCCTTCTATATTTAACTCCTGCAGCACCATATGTAACTAATCTATTTTTTTTAAAGATATGGCCGGAAACACCTCCAAAACATTTTTTTATTAAGAAAGTGGAAGCATCTGCTAATTCTAAGCATTAAAAGATGAGCTAGTATTCTTGGCTTGCTGTCTGCATTTTTATCATCTTTTTTTCATTAGCTTTTTCTGAAACATTGAACATATTTGCTTATTAAAATTATGCAGGACTTTGGATTCAGAGCAAGAGGGTGCATTTAAGTATCTAGGCTTTCTGAGTATAAAGGCTATGCTTATTGGTAATTCCTTAAACAAAACATACATTTTCTTGAGTTGTGGGGCAGCTATAGAGGGAAAAGATGCAGCTACTTTCAGGAGTTGTACATGTCTGGGTGTGACACTCATGATTTATAGCCTGCAAGGCACATTTTTGCGTTCTAAAAACCACATAGCAGACACCTATTGTTTCTACAAACAGACATTTTTACAGCAAATAATTTGCAGTAAAATAATTTTACAGAAGACAAAGTAATTTCAGTGAAATTATCTTTTTTAAACTAAGGCTGGCACAAAATCTGAAACTTTTGTCAGAGCAACAAAACAAGCATCACAACAGTGGAGCATCTATTCTTCCATGCATGTGCATGCAATGAGATCACACAAACACAAAATGTGTTAATTTTGCCATTTGTTATTTGCAGATATTCTTGGTCAGATTTGGTCAAACATAAGACTCTTATGCTTATGGGATGGGTACATTAACATCACCCCATTTGCATTACCTTTCAAATGTAGAGAATAGTGGTCTTAAACAGGGGGACATTTTCATCTGTGGAAGTTCTTGATAATTGCACTGTTCTCCATGCAAAGGATCCTATATTACATGAAGAGGTTCCCGGCACAAAGGATGCTTTCTATTACAGATGTTTGTCCTTTGTAATTGGAATCCAGTGAGAAGTGCTGATTTCCTTGAATGCGAAAGGTTAGTATTCCTTGCTATTATGTCCAAAGAGATCTTCAGCTGAAAAGGAATCACAGAACTTTTAAGCCATGTCCTTGAGGTTGGGTGGTTTCTTCTGGTTCCATCAAATGTTGAACAAAACTTCTACAGAAGAGAGACGTTTTCTGCATGATTCAGAATCTTGGTAACATATAACAGGCTATACAGAAAATGCTCAGTGCTGTATGAGTTTCTTCCAGTGCAGAAAGATCCAGGAAAAGTTGTACATGATAAAATAGACCTAAGTGTGCATTTCCATAGCTAATCTGTTGCCCTTTCTCCTGAATTATGCTTGTATAGGATTAATAATACATTGCTGCTATATGAGGTAGACTCAGCGAATGACTGTGTCTATTCAAAATAGGGACACGTACAGCAAAAAGCTTTTGCTAGGAAAAGCAAGCAAATAAAGTACTGTATATGCCTAATTTTACCTTCCAATTTCCTATTTTCTGAGTAAGATAACATCCCGAAAGGAATACAATGGGAAAACAGAAAGCCATTTTTCCCATAGGCATTGTCCAGTTTCCATCCATTGCTTCTTGTCTTGCTTTCAGGTGCTTTGGAGAATAGGTTGGCCCCGTCTTTTTTGTGGCAGCCCCTTAGATATTGGAACACTGTGATCATGTCACCCCTAGTTCTTTTTAATTAAACTAGACATACCCAGTTCCTGCAACCATTCGTCATATGTTTTAGCTTTCAGTACCCTAATCATCTTTGTTGCTCTTCTCTGCACTCTTTCTAGAGTCTCAACATTTTTTTTATATCATGGCAACCCAAATTGGATGCAATATTCCAAGGCATTATAAAGTGGTGTTAACAATTCATATGATCTTGATTATATCCCTCAGTGAATGCAGCCTAGGGTTTATTTATTATTTTAAAAGTTGACGAAACTGAAAACAGTAAGTCAAAGAAGTCAGTGACTTGAAGGACACTAATAATGACATGGGCATGGCACTTTGAATAGACATCTTACAAATTCTCTTGCTGTGTTTTTCAAGACAACTTTTTACTTTCTACATTGTGACTGTACTAGGCCAGATGTATTTTGTATTCCAAACTAAAAATTATAACAGGCATTAATTTCGAGTGCTATCAAATAATTTGGCTCTGGTATAGCTTCTATCCAAATCTATAGATTTGATTTATTGCATTTGCAACAGTTGTACTAAAGGAAGGTATTCCCTTCTGAAAATGCTGCATGCTGGCAGAACAGGAAACCAATTAGAAATCAGTAGATGATAAATGGGCATTTGTAGCAGCAGTTTACTTAATATCCCCATTAAATAAGCCTCTTTGCATTGATCATTTAATTTCCTCCCAGTCCTTGTGGTTCTTTAATTGCTGTCTAAATGAGCCTTGTGCTGAAGTCCAAATATACTCTTGGATTGGGAGTGATCCTTTCCATTCTTTGTCTTCCTAGTTGCCAAGATCTGTCAGGAGTGATCATGTAAATTTTCACTTTTCTTATAGCCTCATTGGAGAAATGGAAAAATGATGGAAGAACAACTTCTCAAAAGAGATGAGCTGTACTGCAAGGACCCTTCTCCTGAACTGTATTTCCTGAACTTTTTTTTCCTCTTAACATCATCCTGTAAAATAAACTGAAGTTGTAATGTTGCATGGCACTTTTTCATTTTGGAAAAGTTACTGGGGGTTGAACTAAATCTGTGGCAGTAGTAATGATGTGCTACAGAGATTTTGCAACAATTTCTGGATATAGGTGACTGAAAGTATTATGGACAAAACATGAGATTGGGCTTTCGGAACTAAATAATGACAGCATAACATAAAGAACTCCAGAGGAATAGTTTTAGCTTTTCCTTTTATTTCTCTCTCTGTGTTAAACTAAAACTCTGAGACAGAGAACAGATCTCCAGAGACCAATAAGTGATTTAAAACTGTGTGTTTGTTTTACTTTATTTTTATTTCCTCCAACTTGAACATCTGAAGGCTCTTCAGAATGTGAATAAAATTTTAATATTTTGAAAACAATAAAAAGAATAGGCAGTTTGAAGGACAATTGATAAATTTAATAAGATATAATTTTAAAGTAAAACAATAATATGTAAATATTTAAAGGTAGCACTTATTTTTGCCCTTTTAAAAATAAATATTCGTAAACTATTTGATGCACCCCCTCCCCCAAATATTGCTGTGTTGCCTTATTGTGGCATATTCTCTGTTGGTGTGTTCATGGTAGAGATGAATGAGGAATGTCAGGAATATATGTCGATAGTGCATATTCCCAGTAGGGTCAGCCAATATTTGAAGGTCATCCCAACTGCCCAGCTAAAACAAGCAGGCATCTATACTGGGCAGCAATTATATAGGAGGATGCCAAGATCACTTTAATGACAAACTCCTGTTTATAAACTCCAGTTTATAAAATATAAAGTGATTGATGATATAGAGTTGGATGGCCTTCAGGTTGGATGGCAACCAGTATGCAGCTAAGGAACAGCTGAGGATCTTTTGGAATACTAATTATGATTGAAGACTTCAGGATATCTAGTTGCTGATGTTACTATACTGGAAAAGAACATCAGAAGCTGCAAAGGTAGAATTATAGTAAAAGGTAGAATATAAGAAGCATGAACATAAGAAAGCTCAACACACTCAAAGGTGAAATGAAATTACTACAAAATGACATCTTAGGCATCAGTGAATTGAGGTGGACTGGAATGGGATACTTTCAGTTAGAAGATCACACCATTTATTATTTGAGAAAATGAAAAACAAAGAATAAGTGTTGCTTTTATAGTTAGGAAAGGTGTAGCAAGAACAGCACATGGCTACAATGCAATCAATGAATGAATAACATTGCTTAGACTTCATGGCCTTTAATATGATGATAATTCAATGCTTATGCTCCAATCACTGATGCAGAAGAGGAGGTTGATAACTTCTATTAGCAAATTCAATTTGAAATGGATGGAATGGGTGAGGAAGATGTGCTGCTTGTGACTGAAGTGCCCAATTTGGAAATGTAAACAAAAAAAATAATTAGTTGGATTATATGGCTTAGGAAACCACAAGAAACCAGGAGACCAACTTATCATTTTCTACCACTCCAATGATTTCTTTGTAGGTAACACTGTCTTCAAACAATAAAATGATGCCTCTATGCATGGACATCACCAGATGGGGTATATAGAAATCAAATTGACTATATGATTGCTAAAAGGAGAGGGAGGGTGCTCAAATTCAGTATTATCAAAGACATGGTCAGGTACTGGAATAGATCATGAACAAACTTAACAAAGCGTTTCTGTTTGAAAAGAAAAGAAACAATATTACAACATCTGTAAAAATGTTTTCAAAAGTTTTCTGAACTCAGAAGGAGGTTCCAGTCTCAAATAGATATGAAGGATGCTAATGGACAGATAATAACTGATTCAAAGGAGATCAATGGAAGACAGAATATACAGTTAGGAGTATACTGAAACACAATACAATTAATCACATCCAAAATACCTTAAAAGATGTTCCTTACAAGAACCTCTAGCACTTGGAAGATAAAGTTAGATTAGCATTGATCATTATTTAGTCAGGAGGCTATAGGAACTGATTCAATAACTACTGACAAATGGTAAGCAAAAGAAGAAGAATTAATCAAAGTTCTAACCAAGTTATACCAGCAAATCTGGAGAATGATACAATGGCCAATTGATTAGAAGAGGTCAGTGTATATTCCAGTACCAAAACAATGCAACTTAACAGTGTGTGCAAACTATTGTACAATACCCTTATTTTCACATGCTACCAAATATTGCTTAGGATCATAGAGATAGAAGATGTTCATGGTGACTTTAGGAAAGGCTGAGGAACATGGGACATTATTGCTGAGGCACACTGGATAATTGGGAAAGTCAAAGAATACCAAAAAGAAGCTGGTATGTCCTTCATTGAATGTGGAGACGTCTTTGGTTTTGTTAATCACATCGTACTGTGGAAAATGCTCAGAAAATTGGGAATTTTAGAACATCTTGTGGTCCTCATGAGAAACTTACAGTATATATAAGTCAGGAAGCCACAGCATGACAGAACATTGTGAAACAAACTGGCTCCAGGTTAGCGAGGGAATACAATAAGACTGCATAATTTCCCCTTGTTTATTCAACCTATATGTGGAATTAAAGGAAGCTGGACTTTAAAATCATGACTGTGATTTTAAAACTGGAGGAAGAAATTTTAACACCTTGCTATGCTGATGATACTGCCCTGATAATAAAAAATGCAATGGATCTGGAAGTCCAAGTGCTAAAAGTCAAGCACAGTGAAAAAATGGTACTAAAATTAAATAGAAAGAAAACTAAACTAATGGCAAAGGGTAGAATAATCAGACATAGAACTGACAATGAAGACACTGAAGTGATGTTTTTTTAGGATCAGCTATCAAGCAGTCAACCAATATGTCACACTAACACTTGGTAGAGCAACCATCAGGGCTTTGGAAAAGATATTCAGATGCTCTGATGTGTCTATACAGAATCATGCAAACCATGGCATTCCATGTGTCAGTCTACGGAAGCAAAAGTTGGACTTTAAGAAAGCAGGATAGGGAAAATGTTGGGGTTGAAGAAGATGCCTGAAAATACTGTGAGCAGCCAAGAAAACAAGCTAACTGGTTATTGAGTAAATCGTCCCAGAGTTCTCACTTGAGGCACCAATTATTCAGGCTCAAATTATCCTACTTTGGACATATTATGTTGATACCCAGTTCTCTAGGAAAAGCTGTAATGTTGGGAAAATTGAAAGGAAAGAGAATAAGAGGACTAGCAGCTCAGTTGTCTGTGGGATTGCCTCTTCCTGAGAGTTTTGAACTAGATTGGCAGGCCCACCGCCTCTTAACCTTCCATAAGAGCTAGTTATTTCCCCAGGTGCTGGGACAGGATGAGATTGGAGTATGAAGGCAGCGGTATTGGCTGAATTGAAGGAGATTGATTTGGCACTAGGTGTTTGGTTTTGCTTTTATATTTTTTAAACAGTATTGTTATAAATTTTGGTGGTATAAAACTGTTGTGACCTGTCCAGCACTGTGTCTTGAGATGAGCAGTCATATAAATGAAATAAATATATAGGTCAGATAACACACTTTTAATACAACATTAAACTTGTCTCCACACTGTAATATTATTATTTTGTTGATAAACAATTGACTCAGATGTAGAGAGGAAATATGTATGATGAGTCCAAGACTGTAAATCTAGAGTCATAATTTTGCCATAACACCTGAATTATAGTTTAGGATTGATATGCATTTGTTCTGCGCTCTACCATTAGGTACCATTAGCTTAACGATGCACTTTTGAGAGCCTCTTATTTACAATACACTGAATAGATATCAAGATCTAGATCTTCTCATTTGTCTAATTAGGATAATGGTAAAGAGGAGACTTCTTCATTTGAAATTTCTATACAAAGTTTTTATTTTTTATTTTTTAAATTATTTTTTAAATTTATATGCTATAGATCTCGCAGTTTGCGACAACTCTGAGCAGCTTACAATGTAATAACATTTATAGAGATAAAAACAATTATAAATATAAAGACAGATTAAAAGTACAGAGGATTAGGAGAAGTCTTAAAAAAATTGGAGTGGAACAGCAATGGTGCCTTCACTGTTATTGCACCAACCACCTCCAGCCTAGAATTTTTCCTTCAGGGCTCCATGCCTGCTGGTATAACCTGGTATAGCCAGGTTTCCTTAAAGATCAGAAGAGAAGGGATGGATCTCACTTCCAGTGACAAAATGTTCAAAAGGGCAGCAACTGAGGCAGAAAAGATTCTTCTAGATGCCACCAGCTGAAATTCCTTGGCTGATGGGATTCACAGTAGACCTTTTCTGCTTGAGTGAACATGAGAGGTCAATCTGTTTGGGTGAAGATGGCTCCTTAGATGTCTGGGAGCCCTTTTTCATACATAAAGTGGATTTATTGATGGAAAAATAAATTTAACTATCATGTAAGTGATAATCAGGGATGGGCTGCTGGGGGTTCGCAGGGGTTTGGGTGGACCCTTTGTGAAGATTTTGTGGGGTTTGCTGAACCCCAAAATCCCACTCCTGGATGGCCCTGCCCACCCCACCCCTCCCAGGAGTCTCCACGCTGCCCGTTTCGGATGCAGGTAAGTGCAGGGCATGCT
>JANHFL010009464.1:13412-33778 GCA_032468155.1 Oxyrhabdium leporinum | reverse complement strand
GGAAGGAAGGAAGGAAGGAAGGAAGGAAGGAAGGAAGGAAGGAAGGAAGGAAGGAGATTATAATGAGAGTGAGGGAGCGTCTGAAGGAAGTCCTGCCCTAGCACTTGGCCACCACAGGTGCCCTCCGACATGACTTATGTTGAGCTGGCCACGCCCACCCTGGCCATGGCTCCCTTGCCCCCCCAAGGTCAAACACAACCCTAATGCGGCCCTCAATGAAATCGAGTTTGACACCCCTGTCCTACACCCAGCATCTTCCATGAGCTTAATTCTTTTCAGAGATTTCCTCCACATGGTCAATGAAAGAAAATTAATTGTAACCAGATTATCTCTGTCCAAATATATATATAACATGTGAGTTCTCTTCTTACATTCATTAAGGCTATGAGAAATGTGAATAACATATATTTCTTAGCATCTTTATATAAAAGTAAAGTAAGCTATATAATTAAGGGAAGCAGGACTATACTAATGATTTTATTCCTGTGACCACAAAAAATTTGGCCTTTCCCACTGGCAAATAATAATGGTATATGCAAAGTAAAACCTACATGGAAAACCAGTAATTATGCTTTCCATTTTAAGAGATGAAAAAAGTATTTCTCAAAAGATGAAATCAAGAAGGGAGAATAGACAGATAGCAAAAACATTAACAACTTCTTTCCAAGTTCATATTTTCATAATTTTGTATTTTCATGATTTATAGCATATATTACATCTTACTTAAATTAAGTAAATTAATTTGTAAAGGAGGGAAACTAAATGTAGCTAATTAAATCAATAAGTAAGCAAATCAGTTTAATAACATTAATTATGCAATAAGCATATCTATTCACACTTTGTTTAAAATATCTGGATAATTAACTGAAAAAAGTAATTTAGTTAATATTGGATGCTTCATGCTTCAGTCATATTCTCAGTAATCATTGCAGTCTATGAAAATTAATTGAAAAAATAAAAATAAGCAACATATGGTAAGTTCGATATATTGCTTTTAAACATCAGTGGTTGAAGAGTGTTTAAATATCATTAACTAACATTAGATTTGTAAGGTAAGACCATTAGATAAGTACTGTGATTTAGTCCATAAATTTCTGACTCAGAATAAGCTTTCATAAATACATATTCCTATAGGTACAGACTAAGAGCCAGTTCATTTATGGGTAAGTCATCAGTGAAGAAACTTGGATGCTATGAGTTCTAGTCCTACTTTAGGCAAAAAGACAGTTTGGTGACGTTGGACCAGTCACTCTCCTAGGAAGGAGGAAATAGCAAACCATTTTCAAAATTTCTTGCCAAGGAAACTATAAGAAGTAGTTTAGGTGGTAACCAGGAATCAAAAAAGACATACGTAAATAAACAAAAATATATAGATTGCCTATAAGTTTGTCATAAACAAAAATTACTTTCTTCAGTTGGTATATAATAAATCTGATAAATTATTAAAATAAATTATTCAATAAATGAGCTGACTCTGCACTCTAAGGGATTCATTTTGAATTCAATATTTTAGCCATCCAGAGACTCTGATATCTTCCTACATCTTTATAGATGATTAAATACTTCTTTGTATCTTTCTTCTGCAACCATTATCTCAGTGTAGATTTTTTTATTAATATAAAAAAATCAAGAAAATGCTAACTTAACAGTTAACACTTAATATAATCTAACTTACAGTTAAGGTTTGCTAATAACTAATTCTAGTGATGGAAATACAATCCATGTCAGTCATAATTTAATACTTAAATTATGCTTGAAGTTTCACCATGTCAGCTAATACTTGAAAACCAAGGAACCTGCTTAGATCCAGAGTTTTACAAAACAGACAAAATTAAGGCAAATATGTGAATTCACATATATTTTAACATGACCATAATTTAAGTGAGCAGATAAATGGAAATGAAAAATTATAACCATGATGGACATGCTCATATATAGGACACTGATACTGTCTTATTGATTTCTATGGGCCAAAGAGTCACTCCCAAAAACACTTTCTAGAATCCCATCTTTCATGACTTGTACAACATGGAGACCATCCACATTCTTTTCAATGGGCCATGAATACTGTAGTAATGGTAACCTCAGGAAGGGAAAATTCAGATTTATAGTTTGGAGAACTATAAATCGTGATGCCATGTGATTAAGTGAGGTATCTCCTCATGTCACTTGTAAATAAGGTTCCAACAATAACTTAGTCTGAAGACATGAATGTGTGATCACATTTATATTATATGACGATTTTTTTATAGCTACAACTTAGGCAGAGGAGTATAGAAGCCTGCCAGTTGCATAGATGAAAGAAGAATCCATCATCTGCTAAAACTTTGTAGAGATCTTAACTCCAAGATCTTAATCTTTGGACATTATTATCTATAGCTGCATTTTTCTAAGTAGTTGTATGTTTCTCTCTTAAATTATAAATAAAAATAATTGCTTCCTAAGTATTCTTCAGGCATGTGTCTTAAGTTCTTGTTTAACACTACGTTTAGAAGGGAATATCAGATTTCCTCAAGGAACATTAAGTGAATTTTGATTAAATAGAAGACTAAACAAAGTCTAATTACAGACTTTTTTTAAAAAAATGCAGTATCATTCCAAAGCTTGCTTCATTTAATTGCCTTTAAATTATTTGTGTTATCCTATTGCTTTAGGGATTTATATGCCTGGTTTTAAATTAAGAAGTAATTAAAACAGTTATCTACTAGCAGCATGTTATACTATGTTGTAGAGAATGCAAAACAAAATAGATAGAACACAGTTCTAAACCAAGAGGATTCACAGGCAAATTTCTCTTTAACTAAAAAAAAACTGAGTGGAGAATAACTAAGGCAACTTCGGGAACTGATTGTAAAGGATGGAAAATCCCTGTAAACTGAAGTCTTTCTTACAGATTATTCTTCAAATTTGGACTCAGTGATTGGATTCAGTAACAGGTTTATCTATAATGAGGTTTGTATGATTTATGGCATAGAGCCATCACACGGACCCAGTAAAGTTAAATAAATCCATGGCTTAGCATCTGTATGAAATTCATGACTTAATAGAAGAGGAGCAGACTCACTACTGGCAATTACACATTGTAGCAGTTCATTTTGTTTGGAAATCCATGCTTGTATGAGAACTTTTATAACCTTGTTTTACATTTTTATTTTTTTTTAATCTTAAATTATTCAGTTCTTAAAGTTTTATTATACTGATTAAATTGTAAATTACAAGAACCCTTCTATGAGTCAGATGGGTGGTTAAATATCTGTACATACACAGATCATCCAGGGTAGTACAGTATCTGTATGAATAAAAGATATGCAGGTCTCTACAAGACCACTTCATTTATCAATCTACTTTGCACAAGGCAGATTTTGATGCAGACTTTTCAACTTAAAAAAAAAATCCACTGAAAAATTAGATTGGCAAAGATTGCGTTGAGGACATTCCGTTTCTGATTTCAAATGGCAAAATACCCCTCTATTCACATTCATAGCAGCTTCTGCTGATTTCTTTCCTGACTCTTTCTGGAATGAATTAGTGTAGTCATAAGATAACTCTATGAGTTTTCTTTGCAAATAGAACACAATTTGATCTGTAATGATTCAAATTAGGGGAAAAGAAAAGACAAATGCGAAATGAGTCACAAATTCTTTCTGACACTTACTTTTATTTCTTAAATTTTGATTTGCTGATTATCTCTGAATTGGCCTACAGTGCTATTGGAAGAGATATTTATAGTGGAGAGGAAGTATGGAATGGCAGGAGACAATAGTTTTTGTGCAAAAAAAAAAAGATTTAGGCCTTGGACTTATCCTATGCAACTGCACATTTCCTGTTTCTCAATGGCTGGCTGCTATCTAATGTTGTCTCCAGCAGAAATTAATGTATGGCTCCTCATGATAGCCTCCTGAAAGAAAGAGGAAAAATGTTAATGTGTAAAACTGGCATCAGAGACATGTTTTGATTGGGGATTGATAAACAAAAATGCTTCATTAAAATCATGAACTATAATATTATAAAAATGTGGAGAATTTTCACAGAGAGGGAGTCATAGAACTGACCGAAACACAGTATATCTTTATAAGGGTTTGTTCTCTGACATTTTCATGCAGGAAAAAAGATGCTGGCAGATGAAGGGATGAAAAGTTCCATTTTTTCCTCTGTTTCTTTTTCCCTTTAATAAGTTCCAGTTATTTTCCTGGCCTTATTCAATGAACCACTTTGCTTTTACCTCATTTGTGAATTTATTGACTTTGAATCCTAGAATTTGCTGCCCAAAAATTATTGTGGCAAAGCTGGCGGTAAATTTTTTTTTAATTTATTTCCATTATAATTCTGATGAAATTTAAATAAGAATATATTTTCTAATATGACCCTACCCTTTTTAGTTCTAAAATTATTATGTGGAAGCAGGTGAGTTTGCTGAGAATAATAAAGTAATATAATTACACATAAAAACAACTCCATTATTTAATGTCTTGACTCCTTGCCCTTTATTCAGAAAAAGGTCATTAGTATATCATATTCAAACTCTTGGTTAAACCTATTTTTATTCATCCAAAGAATAAAGGAATGCCTGAATTTGTTATGGAGCTGCTTCCAAAACATTTTTCTGTCTGAGTCTTTAATATAAATCCATACAATAAAACACTTGGAAATCATTTCGGCCTCTTGTCCTCTGCAGTAACTCAAATTAAAATATCCAGGATAAATGGATATCCATCTTTCACTTGAACACATCAAGTAAAGTACAGCTTACCAGAACTTTGTCCTGACATTCAATTAGAATTTGTGTTTCTGTAATTCAATCCATGATTTAATGGCCTAACTTTTTGCATGATTAAGATTATAACTTGCCTTTCTGGATGACAATTTTTTTCAAGTCTATATAAAGTTCTATCATGTTCATTAACCTGCACTTTTCTTAGTTCCCATAAGAGGACTCTTCTTCTTCTTGTACCATATCCATCATCCAATGTTGGCGATCATGTTGGATGTTGGCGATCATTTTAAGAGGACTGTAAAAGAACTAGTCCCTTGATATTTCCCTTGCTGTGCTCCAAATCAATTCCAATTTGTAATAATACAAATGGTAGGAACTAAACTACACAGAATAATGGTGTTATTTTACTCTCCATAATTTAGAAACAATACATCTGTTATGGAGCCTCAATTTTTGATAGCCACCTAAGGAGGTAATATTTCTATTTTACTATCCATTGTTCATAGAGGATTCGTATTCCATTTTCAACCAATTTGTACCAGAATATTTTTAAGTTAACTTCACTTAACAATGATGGCAAGAAAGATTGTAAAATGGGCAAAACTCTCACTTAACAAATATCTCACTTAGCAACAGAAATTTGGGGCTCAATTGTGATCATGAGTTAAGAGCTACCTGTAATTGGTTTAAGAAGTTGTAATAATAATAATATAATATAGGGAATTTTTATTCTATATTATAGGTTTTCAAATTTTCTTATTACTTGGTTAGTTAATGTATTCATATGGTAATAGAAGTGTAAATGTAATATAATTACGTGCAGTGGTGGGATTCAACCGGTGTAACAACCAGTTTGATGATTGTGTGCTTTGCGCAAGTCCTTTGCACACGTGCGTGCCTGATGCACAGCTTCCAAAAAGCCTTACTTTCTATGCTACTAGAACAGAGCGGAGGCAGCAATCCACTCTGCCACACAAATCAGCTAAGAGGATATAGGTCAGTAAAGCGCAGCGGCGGACAGGCAGGGTCACCTGATCATCAGAGTGAACCAGTTCGCTGCCAGCTGATTGTCAGAGATAGTGGTTTGCCTGAACCGGTCCGAACTGGTAGAATCCCACCTCTGATTATGTGATATTTTTAGTATATGCTGTATCAATTTGTTTTGCTATTTTTCTTTTAAATTTGCTGGTCATTGACCAAATAATTAAATATTGAGTATTGAATAGACCCTGTGTCTTAAAACAGCTATTTTCCCCCCTTAGGCTGCTGACACTGCAGTTGCATAATCCTGAAAATATGCAAAGCTGCTTTAATAAGTCACAGTAGGTATGCTTTGCTCTTCCGCATAGACTGAAGCACCTCGCCCAAATCAAATCCTAAGCATTGTACAGCCCTGCAATTTAATTTGGGTGATAATTTTTACAAATGAAATATTTTCTTTAAAAAAATCATGAAAAATCATTTGGTTACAAGCTAATTAAATATATTTTATTGTAATTAAATACAAATGATTCTAGGGAAAAGCTGCCTGCTAATTTGATATCAGGTCTAACACTGGTTTGTATATAAGGTAATACAATATTGTTAGATCTCAGGGCTAAAAAGGATCATAAATCTCTGGGTGTTAAGAGTTCTAAATAACTTGTTTGAATTTTAGATAGGCAGATCTTTGGAAAGTGACAAATTTGTTGAAGAAGATACTATTACGATATTCCAGTCATTGGGTGAATAATTTATCTTTATGAAAACCTAATCTCAGGAAGTATACATTGATAAATGTGTGAAAGAAGGTTTCTTAAATTATGATTTAGGAGAAAAGATATTGCTCATTAATACCTGTCAAACCTGGAGACACGAACAATTAAATAAAAATTAGCTTAGGAAAAATATAAAATGAAAAGTCTCACTGAAGACACTTGATCTTTCTGAAATGGACAACTCTATTTCTTCTTGAATGCATGTATTTCGAACAGCCGTGCTAACCAATTAAGATAAAAATATTTGCATTATTTGATTTTTTGAATACAATACTTAAAGACACTTCTGCTGTGTTTAAGATTCAATGTGACACATGTCCCCAAAGATGTTTGATAGCACATTTTAAATATTCCAAAATGATGTGCTTTGCCTTCCAAAACATTGAAGAAGGCAGTGATTACCATAAGTCAGCATGGATTTGTTTAAAACTTGTCAAATTAACATGATCTTTCTTAGTGCTTCTGGGGAAATGCTATAAACAAACACATTCCTTGGTTTTAGCAAAGCATGTAATAAAGTACCCCATAGCTTAGTAAATTGTGTAACAATTAAGGAGAAGCATGGCTGGCCCCAAAATTGTAGCATTCCTAAGTGGTTACTTATCAAGCTGGTGAGAATTATTGGGTGAAGATACTTCAGCTCTTTAAAAAGAAAATGAATGCACATTATTAATATGTAGACACCAACAAACATTTTTAAAAAGCTGTTTTGGTGAGCCCATGGATCACAATGCTTGGTTTCAATGGTGGATGAAGAACAAACCAAGATTACAGATATACAAAGTTACTGTTGCAAGTGGCAACAGTGTAGCTGCTGTAGCATTTATTGCTTCAGTAAATACTATATTGTAAGCTGCAGAAAATATTGTTTTGGAATCACTGCGTAGAATGCTTTCTTAGGCACCACCAAATTTAGTTCTTACAGTGAACAGGATTCCTGGAACAAAATTGCCCATCTCTGGACATAGAACTCTTTGTTGTACTAGTTAAGACAGCAAAATAGATTGCAAAGCCAGCACTTAACACATAATACTTAATCTTTTGTTGAAATGATCTGTTTATTAATCCTTGCTCCTTCCACTGAGACATTCACGGTAGTTTCTTGGTACTTTCAGGAAATGCAACAGTAAAGAATAGGAATAAAACACTTCTATAGTGGAAAGCTAACACAGCATTTACTTTAGTACTTCCAAATCAATTAGTGAAAACTTTACTGCCAGATCTAAGGAGTTATTCCAAGAAAACCTAAAAGATCAAGGCACATCAAGGGCACACTTTATTTCCACTTGAATGCAAGCCCACAATGACCTATTACAAGGCCCTCAATTTGTGGTTTCAATAAACTAGAAGAATTAGAAGTGGTCGAGAATACATTCATTAGATCAATCTTAGCCTTACCCGTATGTATACCAGCAATGTTGAAATTGGAAGTGGGCTTTCCATCAATAAGGGTAAAGAAACTAATAATCTTATAGGAAACTAGTCCTCATCTCCGATACTTATTTGAAAAAACAACGACTTCACAAACAATTTAACATTAATGGATGAATGAATCTGTATCTAAAACTAGTTTCACAATTCTCACTAGGTCAGGAACTTCTGAATGATATAAATCCTACATGCTACTGAGGGACTACTTATTTTTGGAAGATTTTAGACAAGATAGAGAGCAGGTATGTAAACTTAAGTTATCTAAGTGGTATCAATTTTTTAAAGAAGGACAAGGAATGTCATACTATTTACTGCCTCTTACTTTCCATTCCCTGAGACAAGGTTTTACAGAACTTTGCTTTCAAACAATGCCAACAGCCTGTTTGGATAGAAGATATAAAGGATTACCAACTTCACACTCTATATGCATTTGTAATAACTTACAGGTGGAAGATTTGACCCATTACTTATTACATTGCAGACTTTATCAGGATTCATTATACCCTTTTTAACCCAACCAAATCAATCTAGTTTAGAAGAAGAAAAAAATTCAACACTGATTCAAAGGGCAATACATAAAAACTCACACTAGAATTTAGTAGAATTCTAGTGTTGGTAGAAGCAGCACAGATGTGAAGGAGAAAAGTTAAAGGAATTATACACATCTGTGCTGCTTCTACCAGCACTAAATGGAAGTTCAATCAATTACCAACATTCTACATATTCCATAAAAATGATATTAATATTAAGGTCCAGACCTGCCAACTATCTATTCCAACCCTTCTGTCACTCCCCATCCACACTTCAGTGACCAAAGATAGTAAACTGTACCAATTAATAATGGCAAGTAGTCAATGATCATACTTTTGAGTCCCATTCAGAAGAGGTCAATGTAATTGTATTTCTCCTGCTAAATTTTGCTGTTCACCAAAGTCAGTGATAAAGGGGCCTCTCCAAGCAAGGTAAGCTTCTAACCATCTATCCTACCCACCCTCCGACACTGAAGATACCCAGTGATCAAAAATAGAAGAATCTGTCATTCAGATTTAGTCAAGTCAATGTTATATTTTGTTTAGCACTCAAGAACAAGAAATGGAAGTTAAAGCTTGCCCTTATAAAAATTCTTGGAAGTTTTAAAAATTAAATTAGGTAGTGTTAGGGACTTTCTGAACTGGATCAGCACAGCATAAGCTCTTTGGTGGTCTTTTTGGAGACTGGGACTTTCCTTAATTATTAAAACAGGTGTAGGATTGTTGTTTTTTTAATTGTCATAAAAGTACTGGGCTGATGTCTTCCAAAGCATCAACTATTTTTCCTATTTTTATCCCATTCTCTCTAAAAAATTAGCACCTGCAGATACATTGATGCTTCCCTATTATAGATTATGGTCAATTGTTTTCCAGTTGAATCTCAAAATGGCTCAAATGAATCAGATTTGCTTTTGAATTGCAAATTCAAACTGAATCAGGTTGTTTGGATACAGTACAGGGATCTGATTATCCAGACATGTTATCTCTGTTATTTAACCAAATGAGGACAACTGGTTATTTTATTCCTTGAACGCATCCCTAATGTTGTGTTTTATTTGAAGACCATATTGAACTGAATGCAACATACTGAATATTCCCCACAATATTTATTTTGGGAATGTTCACTTGGAAGTAATTTATTTACTATCAAAGAAAATATAAAGTTCATAACATACTAGCATTGTGCCTAAGGTCCCATGTCTGGGCCTTTATGTTACTAGGACTCACTTCATTGCTTCTACTGCAGGCTCTTCATTTTGTTGCTCTTGCCCAATAACTTCAGAGCATGAATTTTCAAGTACCTAAAAAACAAGAAAACATTCACTTATCCCACTCATCATCTTACAATTTAAGATTAACTGCTTGCTGAATAGTTATCTGTCATAGCCAGATAGCATTCACATAATCTTTAAAATAATTAATTCAATTTAGTATTTGGAAGTTAATTAAATACTTTAGTTGGCTATGCTAATTAGAAAATGTTGGATTTAAAATTCAAAATAACAGTGAGAGTTCAGTTGGAGAGTCTGCCTGAATGAATAAGTAAACCGGACAAAATCAGATATCATCATCACAGCCATTGCAACACCTATTTGGAAAAGTGAAATTAAAGCACAGTCCAAGCAGTGGCTTTTAACATTAGGAATAGGCAAATAGTTCCCCTATCTGTTGTTCCTAACATGCTCCTTTCAATTTTAAAGGAAGCCATTCACTGTTTCCATGCTTGAATTGAGTGAATATGCAACTAGTCCGTTTTCTTTGTTTTGTACTTTAACAATGATAGTGATAAATTCCAAATAAAGGTAAGAGAATCTATGCATATAAATATATTTGTATGCTGCTCTGATTTTCCTTGTAGTTGAATTGAAGCAGCCAATTTCAAGGTTAATTAATTATTTAGAAATAATTCTTGATCAATCCACCTTCACATATGTGTGCTGTCATTTCTTTTCACTGGTGATTCCAGTGAAAGATTTATATATATACACAGATTTACTTAGGTGGCACATATAGCCATCAATTGCCTGCAACATAACTCAGAGGATCCATCTCTGGTGTGCTGCAATAATACATTTTACACAAGCTTTACTTTTAAATGCTTAAATGTGTTTCAGATAAAACATTTGAATTAAAATGTATTTAATGCAGATACGCTGAATGGTCAAATGAATCCCATCATTTGCTTCAGCTCCTGCCAACCTAGCAGTATGTAAGCAATGTAAATGCAAGTAGATAAATAGATACCACTTTAGTGGGAAGGTAAGAACATTCATGTTTTACTGTACATGTTGTGATTTGGTGTGATATTATGCTGACCACATGACTGCAGAAACATCTTTGGACAGTGCTAGCTGTCCCTTAAAATTGGCTACAATTACTGGAGTAAAACCCAGATGGACTCCTTTACTTTTTACATTAAATGACAATGTTTAGTAGTACTTTGTTGCATTCAAATGATCAGGCAGATTACACAAGGAGTTTCAGTCGCGGGAAGGCACACTGAACAGATGTCCGAGCTCCCTTTTTATTTAGCACCGCTTGCTCATCGCAGTCGCAGATAGGGTACCAAAAACTCTTACTTGTACATAAACGATTGGTTAACATAACTTTGGGTGTGCTCGTGATACCTTTATGTTTAGCTCGTGTTGCATTCAGCTGACTTCCTTTAGACTCATTTCCTTAAAGCTATCTACGTGCCGCTTCTCTTGGCTATAGATTATCTAGAGCGGATGCATGTGTTGATGTGACCCTTCGTGATGTGGTTTGCCAGCTATCAAGAAGGCCCATAATCCCCACACAACCTTAAAAACATTCCTCTTCGCTAGCCAAGAGTTCAGATGAGAAACCATTTTGGGTGTGTTAGGTTTAAACCCTTATATACATTTTGAAGCAGCTACAATTTGATAGTTACAATAATGACTTTTTTAAAAATATAAGTGGTGTGTATTTGCATACCTACATTTTTTCACACATTCACTTACTACTGAATACATCTTTTATTGCTTGGGAAGACTTCTTCAGCTGTAAATACAGGGTAGTTCTTGCTCATCACAAAGTAAGCATCTGGCAAACTTTAAAGAATGTTTAACACCATAAACAATCTGCGCAAACACATACCCATTTAAAAAAAAAAGTCTGTGTGATATCTTCTCATGTTCTTGCTTCTGTTATGTGTACCAGAACCAGGTCTTATACAATCAATGGTAATGAGCTTGCTACTTAGTGCTATTCTACAGTTAATAAATTAGTTATGCACCATGAAGAGAGAACAAGTCTTAAAAAGTAATTTTCTTACAAGCTGGAGCTAAAAACTTCAGAACGTTCAGTGAGGCACCCTAGAATAAAGTTATTGCATTAATCACTATTTAGTGTTTGGGTGAAGCCAGCATTTCCAACAGCTACAAAAACAAGGTTGCTGGATCTATTTATGGCTACAGAATGAAAATAGCATTTACTTGCTACTTGTACACTGACTGGGTCATAACTTACCTAAGGAGCTATCTTACCGAAAGAGGAGCCAAATTCTTTGTGACATGCTACAAGCTATTTTCAAACAGAGCCAACAGCTGGCAAACTGCTTAGTAATAGACTAAGCAGCAGAAAATAGGAAGTAAATAGGAAACTAGGAACAAGAAGCAAATTTTGAAAACAGAGAATCTATAATCTTACACCCCTGATTTTTTTGGGAGAGGGGAGTTTTAAAATCAACAGTACTCCTCTTCAGTGCCGCATAACTTATTAACCACAAGAGGGCAACAGGATAGAGTTATGATTATATTGCATGTTCTGTCCCCTCTCTGCTGACACCTTGCCTTCTCTTTTCCTAAAAGACTGATGTTGTGAGTGCACTTCCACATGCTGTCTGGGGAATTCTGGGAATTGAAGTTCACATCCCTTAATGTAGACAAGTTTGAAAAACACTGAATTATTCACTAATCACTCTTCAGATCATATTCTTGAACCCAAAAATATTCATGCACCCTCTCTAGAACCAATCATTTTTTGCAAAATTTCTCATATTCCAAAGCAGCTGCAGCACATGGGAAGACTCTTTCTTCTAGCCAGAATTACAGTAAACCCATTAAGATATTTCTTAAAATGCTTCCTTCCACGTCTCTCACATCTGGACTGTGCCAAATGTCAAATGTGACATGAAAGATTGTAAATCAAGATCCATGATATATGGCAAAACGTTTGTGCCTTTTAGTGCTGCTATACCAAGTGCTAATCTATGTTATTTTCCTTGACTGATGGTTCCTTTACTGTTGATAGCTGATTCCAAAATATCCAAAAGATATCCATTACAAGATTGGCTTACGTATAAATTTTGAGAAGACTACATTTATGCAAGTCAGAAGTGCTCAGGATAATATGCCTGCAACACAACAGTCCATAGCCAGGCTATATCTTGGTAGCATTGTGTTTATTGATGGAGGTACAGACAAGGACCTTAACTATCAAATTGGAATGGCAGCAGCCATGTTTCAACACACGTGTCCAGTTTGGTCTACGGCAGCCATAAGTGCTACCACAAAAATAAAACTCTTCAAGAACGTTGTTATATCAACTGCAATATATGCTTGTGAAACATGGAGGTGTACAACCAAGATGATTCAATGGATAAATGTTTCCCCAAAACGCTGCTTGAAAAGAGTCCTTTGCATCGCATCTCATGACCACATCACTAAAGAAGAGGTACTGCAAAGATCAGATTTTGAACAACTATGCAGAACTGTGAATGAATGTTGAATGTGGTTTGTTGGCCATATCTTATGCATGCCTAAAGACCAGTATCCAAAAATTACACTATGTTGAATACCTCCTAGAGAAAAGAGGAAATGGGGCCAGCCTCAGAAAACTTGGCATGAAACACTTATGGAAAATAATGTCCAAAGATGCTGCGAATGATCAAAACCACTGGAAAATATTTGCTGCCCCCAATGTATTCTGCACAGCAATAACACTTATATGCCACTTCATAATACTTTACAGCCCTCTCTAAGCAGTTTACAGAGTCAGCATATTGCCCCCAACAATCTGGGTCCTCATTTTACCGACCTTGGATGGATGGAAGGCTGAGTCAACTTTGAGCTGGTGAGATTCGAACTGCCAAATTGCAGGCAGCCGGCAGCCAGCAGAAGTAATCTGCAGTATTGCATTCTAATCACTGCACCACCGCGGCTCTTTAAATAAAATAAATCTCAAACCACTAGACCGTTGGTGTAGTTGGAAGAAGATGACTACAGATAGTCCTTGACTTACAACAGTTCATTTAGTGACCATGGAAAGTTATAATGGCACTGAAAAAATGACTTATGACCATTTTTCACACTTATGATCATTGCAGCACCCCATGGTATGTGATTTACATTCAGATTCTTTAGAACTGACTCACGTTTATGATGGTTGCTGTGTCTCGGAGTCATATGATCCCCTTTTGTGACCTAACAAGCAAAGTCAATTGGGAAACCAGATTCACTTAACAATCGTGTTACTAATTTAAGAACTGAAATGATTCACTTAACAAATGTGGCAAAAAAAGTCATAAAATGGAACAAACTCACTTAACAACATAAATTTTGGGCTCAGTTGTGGTCGTAAGTTGAGAACTATCTGTATTTTACTGTCTAAGGAACTGATAGAACTTACGGTGGAGTTGCTATTTTTTAAGTAACGAATAGAGCAGTTGTATGATTGGGATTACAAGGCAAACTGTACAAACTGCATTTTAGTTTATTCTGACATAATTGTCAAATATCTAAATATAATTTGACATAATTGTCAAATATCTAAATATAATATGAAATTACATTTTTGTACAATTAATTTTTAGACTATTTTACAATTTTATTGATCTATCAGTCCTTCATTGTACATTATTCCAATGTTTTAAATAAAAAAGAATGGCTAAGAATAATTTCCTGATCCACTGACTTTCAAACGACAGTAAGCCTTATTTATCCCTCCCCCTCTGTTAGAAGAGGGCTGTTAAATTTTGACACAGATGGCCTCTTTGACCTCTCTTTCAAACCAGCAGTCCTCTGTCCAAAATGTGGAGTTTGCTGTCTTCAAAAGAGTGGCCCTTGTCTTTTAAATGTGGATAGACTGCTGAATCTTGTCCTGATGGGTTGTTCTCCTGTGTTGTGCCATGAATTATGAAGTGGTTGTTTTGTTCAGCCAATGTACAGATCTGCCTATACTATATATTAGTAGTCTACATATTAGAATAATTTATCTTTTTCTATGCAGATCTGTATATTGGGGAAACAAAACTACTACTTCATAAATGCATGGCACAACATAGGAGAACAAACCCATCAGGACAAGAACAAGGAAATCCAATTGCCTCTTAAAAAAAGCACCTTTGGGACAACCATGACCTGGATGATTGAGAATCTCCATAGACAACTGTAGCAAAAAAAAGTGGTAAAATGAAGCAAAACCCACTTAACAGAAATTTTGGGCTCAATTGTGGTTGTAAATCAAGGACTACCGATATATACATTCACATGGGATAATCTTGCCCTGAGTAAGAACAGTAATAATTTTTATGTATCTGGGATTGCTGAAGTCATGCCGACTGAAGTCAATGTAAACATTGAGACTGCTGAGCCTGGTCCCCACTCCTGGTTTAGGATACTTTGTGACCTAATTTATGTATAATGAAATCATTATCATCAAATCAAATGCAATCACATCTACTATGTGCTTAATATATATTGCACTTGTACTTTGACAGATATTTCAGATTTTTTTGCCAACAATCTTTTGGAAAAGTTTTGCATTATTCCTATTTAAAAAATGAACATTTCTGAGAAACATTTCCCAAGACCATAGACAGTTATTTGTGTAGATTTACTCTTCTACAAGTAATTACATTTTTTTAAAAACACATTTCACTGTTAATCCCAGAGAGTAATTTAAACAATTAGTTCCTATGCATTTCATTCAAAAGTAATCGCCAAGAAATTCATTATAGAGGTTACTTAAATGGACATCAATTGCTCTCAGAAAGCTAGGTAACTGTAATCATTAATTGTTGATCCTGCTTTGCTGGAGATCACCAGGGCTACAGGTTTAAACCAGAAGTCAAAAATGTCCCGGAAAGGCAGTGACTAACCACTTCTGTAACTCTCCCAAGTAAGCTCTCTGGGAGCATCCATTAAATCCATAGATGTGAAGCTTGATTAAAGGAGCCAATATTTCATCTGCATCCATTTAGATACAATCTACTTGATTCTTTCAAAATAATACATGGAAGTAATTTAATTTTAGCTGGCAATGCCTTATTTTGCATTCAATTTTTTCTATAAAATCTAACCCTTACTTGATTTCTTCTGTTATGGATTTGTCTTTGTCGTCTTCCAGAATGGCAAAGTCCCTTGGAATTATGTCTGTGGAGATTCTCAGTTATCCAGATCATAGTTGTCTCAAATGTGGGTTTTTTCTTTTCTTCAAAAGACAACTGTTTTTTAGAGGAAACTTCATCAGCTGATGGGCGGCGATGACCTTTCTGAAACTGAGGAAGTTTGCTGGATGAGAAACGAAACGTTTTGTTCCTCAATGAAAAACAATCCAGTTGTCTTTTGAAGAAAAGAAAAAAAGCACCTCTGGAAGTTCCCTTAGGATTATTTCAAATTAACTTCAATTATTTGTATTGACCACAATTAATACGAGAAAAGCGATTTGTAGGTGAGCAGGGTGAATATATTACGATACCATTCATGGTAGATTACAATTTATTGTAAGCAAATTGTATTGGACAGATGTATTTAAACAAACAGTAGTCGATTTATTACCTATCTCTTTAAAAAAACCAAAAAAAAACCCCTCCTCTCAGCGGTGTGCCTTGCCGAGATAAACAGAGACCCAAGGGGGCGCTCATTAGAAGCAGAACGCGCGCGGCCATTGAAAAGCCGAGATCCCTGGTTCCGCTCTTGACATACCGGGATGACGTGATAGGCGGGCTCTCTCTCTCTCTCTCTTCCGGAAACAAAGACTGCCTTCCCAGCAACCTGGGCCTTACGCTGCTGAGACCCAGAACAACGTTGAGGGGGAAGTTTGACACAGTTGGCTGGCTTTAGGGAGCGACGCGAATCTTTTAAGATGTTGCGCGGCCTGAGTGGCTGGTTGGGAATGAATTGGGCGGAAGAAGGAGGAAAGCCGTCTCCCCCCAAAGGGGAAGTAATAACTGGCAGAGAAGAAGAGGTCCAAGAAGAGGTCCCTGAAAGAGACGCGCCCCCGACGCGCTACGAAGAGGAGCCGGACATGGACCCGCTCTTTAATCAGGCCAAGGGGCTTGGCAGTGAGTTTCTCGTTCCTCCGCGAAATCCCGTAGCTAAGAACCCTTGCCCCATCTTACAATGCTCTGCTTATTATGTGCTTACAGGCTGCCCTAGCGCACAACCTACATACAATTTTTTCTATAAATTGTTTCCTCAGATCCCTCTCTTTAGGGCACCAAAAATCCGGACGACCGCTAGATCGCAAGAGACATTAAGACCTTTCTGCGGTCGTCAAAGATTGATTTATTCATTTATTGAACTTGTATGCTGCCCAGAATTATTGGGAGTCAGGCAGCATACAAATGCAGCATACAAATTTAATAAAGTTGCAGTAGGTATAAGCTGGGCCTGTTTAGCTTCACTGACACTTATTCCCATCTAAATAGTGTTTGGCCGTTCCATTTATTCAGTGAAAGTTGCATTAATTTTAGTTAAATGTACTTTGGGTTGCAATTATGGAAATAACATAATAATAGAGTGGAAAGGACCTTGAAGGAGGTCTTCTAATGCAATCTGCTCAGGCAGGAAACCCTATGTCATTTCAGACAAATGACTGTCCATTCTCTTCCTAAAAACTTCCAGCATTGGAGCATTCACAACTTCTGGAGGCAAGTTGTTCCACTGGTTAATTGTTCTGTTAGGAAATTTCTCCTTAGTTCCAGATTGCTTCTCTCCTTGATTAGTTTCCATCCATTTCTTCTTGTCCTGCCTTCAGGTTCTTTGGAGAATAGCTTGATTCCCTCTTTGTTGTGGTAGCCCCATAGATATTGGAGCACTGCTATCAAGTCACCCCTAGTCCTTTTCATTAAACTAGGCATACCCAATTCCAGCAACTGTTCTTTATATGTTTTAGCCTCTAGTATTCTAATCATCTTTGATGCTCTTCTCTGCCCACTTTCTAGTCTCAACATCTTTTTTACATCGTGGCGACCAAAACTGGATTCAGTATTCCAAGTGTGGTCTTACCACTTCACATGATCTTGATTCTATCTCTGTTAATGTAGCCTAAAACTCTGTTGGCTTTTTGGGCAGCTGCAGCACACTGCTGGCTCATATTTAAGTGATTGTCCACTAGGACTCCAAGATCCCTCTCACAGTTACTACTATTAAGCCAGGTACCATCTATGCTATACCTATGCATTTGGCTTTTTTTGCCTCAGTGTAGAATCTTACCTTTTTTCACCATTGAATTTCATTGTTAGATAGTGCCCAATGTTCAAACCTGTCAAGATCCTTCTGTATCTTAAGCCTATTGCCTGGAGTGTTGGCTATTCCTGCCAGCTTGGTGTTGTCTGCAAATTTGATGAGTTCCCCATCTGTCCCTTCATCCAAATCATTGATGAAGCTGTTGAAGAGTACTGGGCTTAAGACAGAGCCTTGGGGTACCCCACTGCATATTTCCATGTAAATGCAATTCCATCTCGGGGTAATACTGTCTAATCCACATTTTTCTATCTTATCAAGTAGTAGTTGTGGTCTACTTTATCAAATGCCTTACTGAAGTCCAAGTAAATTATATTCACAGCATTCCTCTGGTCTACTAATTTTGTCACTTTGTCAAAGAATGCAATAAGATTTGTCTGGCGTGATCTGTTTTTGAGAAACCCATGTTGGCTTTTGGTTATGACTTTGTTTGCCTTTAGATGGTTGCTGATTCATTGCTTGATTATCTTTTCCAGAATCTCTGGTAGTTCCCCAGGTCTTTGAAAGATATAGTTCAGTGGTTCTGAAATCACATCTGCCAGTTCCTTCAGAACCTTGGGGTGTAATCCATCTGATCCTGGTGATTTGAACTTGTCTAGGTTTACCATTTTCTTGCCTATTTTAACTTGTATTCCTATCAACTGTTTTTGATAGGTTGGACTGTTTTTTCCTTCTGTGTGAAGACAGATGCAAAAAATGAGTTAAGCAATTCTGCTTTCTCCCTGTTGCTTGTCACCTTTTTGCCACTTTCTCCCATAAATGGACCAATTGTTTTCTTGACTTTTTTCTTGTTTGTTATATGTTGAAAGAAGCTCTCTTTTTTTGTTATTTCTGACTTTTGTCGCAAGCCTTCATTCATTTTGAGCCTTAGCTTTCCTCACTTCCTCTTTGCAGGCTCTGGCTATTTGCTGGTTTCTGCCTAAGTTATGTGTCCCTCTTTCCACTTTTTTACTTGTTTGAAAGATAAAAAGTCTCAATTTATCAGAGAGTTCTTTATGCAGCCACGCTGGTTTCTTTTGAGAGCTGTTATTTTCTTCTTCATTGGTATTGTGCTAATGTATAAAATATTCAAGCACTTCTTCAGGGATGTTGGAATGTCTTTTATATTTGGTTTCTAAACTACATGAAAAAGCAACACACTCCAATTCCATATTACTAGGAAAAGCTATGTTTAAAAATGTGTGTTGGTGATGACAGTAGCAATGAATGTTGAAACTAAAGCTTATATACAGCAAAGGAGTTTTTGGAATAAGGAAAAATTCAGAATTAAGGTTAATAGTTAACAACTTATAGTTCATGTTATCAATTAATTTTTTAAACAAATTATAGATTACAGGTTACGCTATTATTTAAATAGGATAGCTGAAATCCTAGTTTTCAAAGCCTTGTTTTGTTGGTAGATGAACAAAATAAATAAACTTAGTACAATTTAATTTGTTACTGAGTTCAGTGAATTTATCATGTACAGTATCTTGGATTTGTCATACTTCTTTATCTTAAGAAATGTTAGTTTCATATTCAAGGCTGTCCACCAAAGAAATCAAAACACCATCTCAAATATAGTTGCTTTCTCAATGTAAGTTAGTTCAAGAATATCTCCTGTTATAATATTCTATACTAGGCACCTACATCCAGAGTACTACTTCCTGAATTAATATCAAATTATTTAAAGTCAAGTTGTTGATATGCTGATTTGTGCACCAGATTATCAATGATACTGATAAACTCTAGACTCTGTGGAAGCGGGCTTCTGTATGTTAGTTCCCTTGCTCCTGATTATTGTGCATTAATTATGCTGCATGTTTTAAAGCACTAGCAGAGTTGAATGAACAAAATCTAAATTCCCATATTATTCAGATTCATATTAGCAATTAGTTTGTGAAGTACAGGAAGGAAAGTATTATAAGTTTAAATGTTGTCTTATCTTTAAAAGGTTATATCTTCAGCTTTGCTACAACAGCTACAAAAAAGATATCTGAATCAGTTGCTGAAACAGCACAAACTATAAAGAAGTCTGTTGAAGAAGGAAAAATAGAAAATATAATTGATAAGGTACTTTTGTTGTAAATAATTGCCAATAAAACTGGTATTTTTATTAACCCACTCTGCTTTAAATCATTTTGAAGGCTTTTTTTTTAGTTTCACAGTTTTGGCAGATGACAACACTTAGGCACAGATGCTAAGCAGGCTCCAATCAGGAATATATTTAGATGGTTGGATCATATTATCATATGTGGTGGACATGTGTAGAAGCCAAAAAGTATTGGGCAAAAATACACATGTGGTTGGAAAAGAGGACACAACAACGTATTGATTTTAAACCGGAAATTTTTTTATTGGGGATTCTACCTGATACTTTCAGTAAAGAAAATATATATTTAATTATTCATGTATTAACTGCAGCTAGAATTGTATTTGCCCAGAACTGGAAAAGTGAAGTGATTCC
>JANHFL010009464.1:0-13312 GCA_032468155.1 Oxyrhabdium leporinum | reverse complement strand
GGGTACCAAAAACTCATCTGATCTTACTTGTACATAAACGATTGGTTAACATATGTTTGGGTGTGCTCGTGATACCTCCATGCTTAGCTCGTGTTGCATTCAGCTGACTTCCTGACTCATTTCCTTAAAGATATCTACATGCCGTTTCTCTCGGCTGCAGATTATCTAGAGCAGATGCATGTGTTGACGTGACCTTCCTGATGTGGTTTGCCAGCTATCAAGAAGGCCCATAATCCCCACAATACTTAGAAAAAATGTTATATTCAAATGGTTTATAATGTTGGGTCTTTGTTACTTTAACCTGGATTAATAGGTTTGTCAGGCAATTGGTAGTTTGCCATATATCTAGAATAGTAGAGAAGGTATCACTGCATAAATTTTAAAACTAAAATTTAGTACCTGTAGGAGATGACCAGGCTGAGCTTGAGGGAGGGATCAAATATGTCATAAGTCATGAGTCCCTTTGCACCCGTAAAAGATCTAAGTCCAACCCATCTTGAATTCCTTTCTATTCTTAAGTCCCATGCAGTTCCCTTAATGGTCACTTGGCCAGATTCTTGCAGAGAGCTAAGCTTGCAATATTTTTTTATACTCATTTGAACTGCCTGAATCTCCTGATTTCCCTGGCACTTGACATTGCCAGGATTTTTATTTTTAGATTTTCACATGGAGTGTTTGCTGGGATTATTTAATATCCCATGACAAATAAATCAAGTTACTATACAACCAGTCCTTGGACAATTTGCCCACATATTAATTCAGTTTTAAATTACTATTTTACATTTATATTAAATTTAAGCTAATAATAGTTCAGTATAATGCAAAAATTTCTTTACTTGCTATTTCTTTCCCATGTACATTAATTAAATCCACCTTAATAAATATGTAATAATGTCTTAAAGCATTGCCAGAATTCTTATGAATTGTGATATCACAAGTAGCATGGTGGCAAACTTGCTTGCTTTATTCATGTTGCAGAATTCTGACTTAGAAATAAATGCAATTGAAAATCACTGTCAGTAGATCCATATCACCAATGGGGACAATGAATTTTCCACAAGCTCTGCAGAGCTGCAGCATGATGACAAAATGTCAACTTTGCCTAGATTTTATTTTTTAAAAAATACTGAAATATTTAGGAGAACTGACATTGCAAAATTACATAGTACTAGAGCTATTTCTGAACTTTTTCAAAAACTTAAATGGAGGCTAAATTTCCTGGCTAGGAATTCTGAAATTTGCAGCACATATGGAATATGTTTGCTGAGAAAGAGTGATATATTTAGTGATGATGATAGACATTATCTTCTTTACATCTTTAGCCATCCATTGTAAAAATATTTTTTCTATATATGTTGGAAATTTTTCTTATGTAGCAATACTCTCTCTTCATGATGCATATCTATTTTAATACCTGTATACCTTTATTGCACTTCTTGAGCTCAATATTCATAGGGTCCAGCCAGCAGTCCTCATGAAGATGAGAGGCAGTTGAGAGCATCATCTGATTACAGCAAACAGGAGGTAAATAAGAAGAGAGTCTGTAAGGCAAAAAAACCACTAACTTCCAACTCCAGAGACTTAGCATTTGGGGGTGTATAGTTCTATATTGCTATAGGAATATAATCCATTGACTAATGGTTGTTTTCCCTCATCTGGTTTGTTATACCACTGGTTTGGCAAACTGTTCTTTCTCATCCATTTATTTTATTTTATTTTAAATTCATAGTAGGTATTGCTGATAACTTGGCTGTCAGGGTTCCATCCAAGTTCCAGTAATCCATTCAGCACTCAGACATAAATAGATCCAAGTAAGAATTTATTAAAAAAACCATGTTGGTACATCTGGGGAAAACCTGAATCTGAAGGCCCAGGTTTTTCCCCAACCAAAAGAAATCAAAGATCCACCTCTAAAACATCATCAAATGCCCCAATCCTCTTTCGAATCCAACTTCCTCTCTCTTCTTGTCACTCCTCTTCCAGGTTTGTTTAGGATGGCCTTGACTCTCTTGAAAAGAATTTTGTTTTGTCTACTAACCCCTCTGACTGTATGAGGAAGAACCCCCTCCCTGGTTCCCATGTGCTATTATGTGGCAGCCGCAGAAGCCTCGCAATTATGGCTTCCAAGGCTGACATTGGCTTTTGGTTTCAGGAACTATTTAATCTAAATCTTGTGGTTTTACAGATTATTCTTTTCATTTATTCATTTCATTTCATTTTTATTTTATTTTATTATTTATTATAATTATAATAAATTATTAGTGTAATTATTATTATTTATTATTATTTTATTATTTAAATATAAGTTATTTATTAATGGCTTAGAATAATACTGAAAGTCATGTCTTACACCTGGGTAAGAAAAGTTAGGATTGTAACATGTGAACATATAATGCAAAGGTATAAAAGACAAGTATTAGGGATTCCTTTTTAAATGTTTACATAGATAATCCTGGGAGGTACTATGCTTTGCTGTCAGGGATTCCTGACAACTTAAGGGATGTCAGTTTACCTATTTTAAAGTAATCGTAGAATGACTTTTAATAGCATCATCTTGTCATTATTTGGAATTTATTAAGAATTGGACTGCATAGCTGTGTAGTCAGCATCAAACTGAGTCTAGAAACAGTGTGAGGAAACCAGGGTTGTAAACTCTATAAAATAACAACACAAAGACAACCTTTGAGATTAAATAGTTCCTAACATACAAAGCCAAGTTATCAGCAATAATTAGTATTAAGTTAAAGGAAAACAGCATAAAGACGGAGCTTTTCAATCTGTTATATAGAATGTCAAAGGTGCAACTATCTGACAGTTATAAATAAGTTATGTGCTTGTGGTCAATAAAATGAGCTTCTGTCTCTTAGGGAACAAATCCATTTATTGAAACCAAGGTGGCTGAATTGAAAAATGCTTATTTATCTAGAGAGGTATGTAGACAAGACCTTTCAGGTTGTGATAGCTTCATTCCTATCCTTGAATGGTAGTTCTCCTGCTGTCAGAGAAAACAAGGGACTTGGAGGAGGCAGAACGTTATTTCAAAGATAAGGTAATATTTCTTGTAGGAAAATTCTGGTTCTTGATTGATGTACTATATCTTCTTACACTGAAGATACTGCTCTGGGAGGCTGGTGGATTATGAATGTGGGTGTATTAGAAATACATTAGAACACAGACAGATGGTTTCTTATTAGCGTGTAAATCACATTGTGATTTGATTGCCTGGTGTGAAATTGAGAATGTCACATTCCATCCAAGCAACAGCCATACTATGAAAGTTACCACCAATGACATTAGAAATGTAATTGGCCAGTTCTAAAACCAGATGTATGTTGTTTGGCATTAAACTGAAGTCCAGAATTGACAAGGTAGCATTTTCAAAAGTTATATTTGTTCCACATGCTGGGCAGTTAGACAGGCTTTGCTCAGTGATCTCAGAATATGAAGGGAATAGTGGTGTCAAGCATAGAGTTTTAGACTTTGTTTGGGACATGATTTTAGACAAGGTGAACCTATACAAGAAAGATAGAGTCTACTTCAAAAATAATGGAACCAGGCTGCTGGTGCATTACATCAAAAATATGATACAGCTGCTTTAAGAAAGAGTAGTCTGTGGGGAAAGCTGAACATTGGTAAATAGCATCCAGTTTGGAAGGATTGATATTTCAGAAAATATTATGATGGCTGAGTTGAGAAATGAGTTAGAAATGTTAGAAATGGATCTACAGATACTTCAAATAGGGATGAAAAGGTGACAATTTAAAAGCTTCATATCATAAAAAAGACACATATTAAAATGTTTGAAAATAAACATAGTTTACAGCTATGAGTATTTATATCCAAATTTAGATGTTTTTGAGTACTGATGTAAATTCCTATATTGCATCACTGTATAAATACAAACTGAAGCCTTGACAAAGTTCCTCACCCAAGCTTTTGACTTGCTAACTGGCTAAATAATAGAAAATAGAAGTAGAAATAATGGACAATTTTCTAGAAAGGCTGAGAAGTGAATAAAGAAAGAAGAAGCGTTTAGTTCAGAGTACAGTTTAGTCATCTTGAAGCAGTGAGCTTGCCAAATTTGCTAATGATAATAAAACAAAGGAGATTGTAAAGACCTCCAGAAGAATCTCTTTAATCTGGATTACTAATCAACTAAATGACAAATGTTCAAATTAACTATGTATAAAGTGACTCACATCTGATTTAAAAAAATCTACACATATACTAATAAAATGCAAGCTAGTCATATTTAACTTTCTTATAGCAGGTAGCTCAATGAAGATGACAACTCAGTGAGAGCAACTATGGAGAAGTCCGTTCCATATTAAGGACCATTACAAAACTAATTCAAAATAGAAATGCCAACTTTGTAATAGTCTTATGGAAGTGTGTGATATGTTTACATATTTGGCACTGTGTACATTCTCTACAGACCTTCAAATATGATATTCTAATCTTGTTTGAAAAGGGATATTATAGAGCAAAAAGTGAGAGAAGAGATTGATCAAAAGCATCAGGAGGCTCAGACAATTTGAAAGAAAAATGCTAGGGCATTTGGGACCCTTTAGTTTTTTTTAAAAAAGAGACTTAGGGCGGAGAGGAACAAGGTGTATACAATCACTCATGGCATGAAAAAATTGGACAGGAAAAATATTCATTTTCTTCATCCAAACAAAAATAATTCATTCTACATTGCATCATGAAATTCATTATCATAATATGTGGTGTGGATGTCTTTAGATTATATATATTTGTTGAAAAATATTGTCTATAAAGAACTATTGCTATAAATAACACAATGTTACTTTATACTTGGTGGCAATATACCACAGAATGCATGTTGTAGGGAAACAATGGTGTGGTTAGAATATGCTTCTATTTCCTATTTACAAATAGTATAATGGACAGAAGAGCCACAACCAAGACAATGGTCAACCAAGTTATTTGACTCTGGGGCAAAAATGTAATTTAGAAAGCATCTTAAACATGATTGTCCCTAATTTTCATGAACATAAAGGAAAACACATTCAGACCTTTAGGACTCTGTATGTTACTTACTATAAAATAGTATTAGTTTTTGTGTTCTTGGTTCCAAGTTTGGTCTACCTTAGACAGCTGATATGTAGAGGTATTTAGCTGACCACTTTGAGAGCCAAAATGATGGACAATGAACATTGGCTGATACACCAGGACTATTGTTGTTTCCAGTTTGATTTTGCACTTAACATATTATCAATAAGCTCTGGATTTTGAAGGATAAAAAGAGAAGACTCCTGAGAGTACCACGCACAGCCAAGAAAGTAAATAAATGAATCATTAACAAATAAACATTTATCATTGGGCACGAATGACCAGGGTCAAATTATCATATTCTGGACACATTATGCAAAGACACAGCTCTCTGGAGAAGTCTATAATGCTGGTAAGGTCAATGGAAAGAGAAGAGAATATCCACCAGCAAAGTGGGTTGCTCAAATACAGTGATGAAGGTTGCACTGTTCGAAGACCTGAAGGACTAGGTTATGGACCGATCATCATGGACAACATCTATGTGGTTGCCTAGAGTCAACACCAATTTGACTGTACATGATCAATCAGTAGAGTTATTTGCTGCATTTTCCTTGCCGTGTTTTATATATCTTCTTAATCTCAACTGTCCCTTGAACTTTTCATTGCTTTGATATGTTGTCATTGGAAAACTAGATGCTTTGTCAATTTGAGAGCCTATCATATTTACTGAACTAGTTTTCTCATAAGATTGTTCTTCTTTATAGCCCCAATTAGCTTTCCATAGTTGTTTACTGCAGTGAATTACATTAAAAAGAGTTGTGTGAGTGTTTCAATTACATGACCTTTTCTAGCTATGCGGCTGTTATCAACAATTTATTCAGTACATTTGTTTCCTGTTAGAAAAAGGAACATGTCATCAGCAATTTTGAAAGTAGTTAGAGCTTTATTAATAAAATGACAGTATGCTATTCTTTTGCTAGAAATAAGTTCAGACCGTTGAGCTGAAAAATCTCATTTAGGCCATCATACACCATTCCTTCTCCTCTAATTATAATCTCCCTTGATATAAATTCTAATAGTTTCAAGTCTTTCTCCATTCAGCTACTGGCAACGTGTAATAGCAGCAAGAAATATTTTTCTCTTTAAATGTATTCTTTAGACAAAGCTGACATAATAGGCTACATAAATGGGATTGGTTTAAAAGAAAAAAAATGCTTCAAGATACTCACTTAATTATTTATTTGCTGGGTAGAGGAAGGAATTCTAGGCATGAAAGTGGTCATATGAGGATTGGATCTGATATGAAAAGTTACTAGCACCATTCATTTTTCGACTATTGATCAAGTAAATAGAAAACTTCATTTTCAACTTTAAAATTCTAAGAAGGAACATAATTTCATTTTGTGCTTAACTAATGCTGTTTCTGCTTAATAAAGTCATGAACAATATCCTAAAGATTTGAGTATTTGTCCCCAAAAAGAATAATACCAACAGCACTAAATGTTGTGCTTTTTTAAAGAAAGCAAAATATATCTCAGAAAACTAAAAAATAATTTAAAAGGTGAAGGAAGGGCTCTCAGAGCACCAGCCATTCCCACAGCTGTGTGCTTCTCTGAGCTGCCCATGCAAGGTTGCTGAGCAATGTTTTAAGTGCTTTCTGGAGGCCAGGAGAGTGCAATCTGCTTCACCTGGTGGTGTTGAGGGATTTTCCACAGGGCAAGCGAAACAGCAGAGAAGACTGTCTTCCTGGACCCTGTCAGTCAGAATTCTTTAACTGACAGGGTCTGTAACATGCCTTCCCTGGCTGACCTGGTGGGATAGGCTGATGTAATGAGACTAAGATGTTACATAGATAGCTTGTATTGCTTTATAGGTCACAGCCAACACCTTGAATTGGACCCAGAAGCAAACTGGCACTAATGCAGTTCATGGAGAAAAGGTGTTAGATATGCCCTTATTTGGGCATCCACAATTGCTCATGCAGCTGGATTCTGCACCAGCTAAAGCTTCTGGATTCTTTTCAAGGGTAGCTTCTTGAAGAGCATATTGCAGTAGTACAGGCTAGAGATGACCACAGTATGAGTAACTGAATGGAAAGCCTACCTATCCAGGAAGGGGTATAACTGATGCACAATATGAAGTTAAGCAAAGGCCCTCTTAGTCATGACTGCCACCTGTTCTTTGAAACAGGAGTTGTAAGTCCAAGAGGACACCCCAGGTTATGCAACGGGTCTGTCTGAAATAGTGCAATCCATCCAAGGTCAAGGATGATAAACTCCTGGATACAGAGGGATCATCACCACATCTTACCAAGGTTCAACTGAAGTCTGTTGTTTCCCATCCAGGCTCCCACAGCCTCCAAGCAACATGAAAGAATGTCCAAAGCATAATTCACTTCACCCAGGATGGACATATATAACTGTATATCACCATCCTATTGGTGATACCTCATCCTGTGGTGATGGGTGATCTCACCAGGTGGTTTCATGTAAATGTTAAAAAGAAACAGATAGAGCACTAAGCCCTGTGGAACCCCACAAAACAGGGACTGGAAGCTGGGCCTCTTACTCCCTATCAACACTGATTACAACTGGCTTCAGAGAAAGGAGGTGAACCAGCACAAAACTCTGTCACCTACCCCCAACTACCTAAATCTGCCCAAAAGGATACCAGGGTTGATGGTATTGACAGCTGCGAAGAGGTCAGGAAGAACAAAGATGAATGTATCACCTCTATCCTGCTCCCACCAGAGATTGTCCATGGGTGCAACCAATGCCATTTCAATCTCATATCCCTGGCTTGAATTGCATAGCTATTTCAAAAATATAAGAACCACAAAAATATGGCAAATGTATATTTTTAGAGGCATGTTCTAAATGAAAATGTAGGATCTTCTACTAAACTCAAACATATATAATTCTTTGGGCTTCATCTTAATGAAAAAGTGGTAGGAAAATCATAAATCTCTCGCCATACAAACAACTGGCCAGTGCAGAGACCAACAATAGCTAAGATAAGCAAATATTTCAAGCTGAAATAGAAGTGTTATTTAATATGTACAATCAATGTTTGTTCTTTGCAACATGTTACATAGAGCAAGCAGGTTCTTGATCAGAAAAGTGGTCAATGCATCCTTGAAACTGGAAACAATCACAAACATTTAGGAATTATATCAATATTCTTGAAGGGCAGAATATTTTAATAAGTCTCCATATTTAAGGATGATGTTCAGATACAACTTGGTTATGCAACTTCATTTTCTTTATCAATTCATTGTTAAAAAGAGCTGTATTCTGACACTGAATTTTGAAAAAAAAATGAGAAGTTTGCTACGGTAAACTAGGATTGAGCAATTATTTTGATTTGATTTGGAAGAAATGAGGTATGCTTGGAAATATAGCTTTTGCCTATGACTCATTGAACCAACTACATCTTTTTTCAGGAAATGATATTCTTTCCTGGAAGCAGACTCAGTTGCCTTAATTCTTCAGAATGTTCTCAAGTAGTAAAAATCAAGTAGTAAACATAGTATTAGCCCTAAACTTCCAACCTAGTTCATGGCTCTTATCCAGGTACTAACCATCTGCAATTCTGCTTAGTTTTTCAAGATCATCCATTATTAGATAGATATTGCCCGCTAGCTATGTAATTAATATAGAGCCTTCCTAAATCTTCATATTCTGTATGATTAGCCAGCAATGAAGAATCACCTTGCCATAGAAAAGGCTATATATTATTAATACTGACTATGTAAAAATTGTTATTCAATTTAATGGAATTTCTGTCTTAAAATATAAGTTTGCATGCCAACACTAGGCCTCAGTTATGTAAATCTTCTTATCTTGAATAAAAATGTAATTACTTGAGGTTAGGAAGCTTATCCAACACTGCAGAGACATTATTAGCGAAGCCCAGGAATATTATGTGTAAGTGAATAGCTTTAGTCATGAAATTGTCTGAAAAAAAGGATTGCGTCTAACCCTGTATATATAAGAAAACACAAACAGTTTTGATCACGTAGCATGTACATAGACATTAATAAACTATTTAGGAAGTGTGCAGGATAAATTATATGCTAGCCTTACATGTGATTCTGAAGTGCATATTAGACACAGTAGACACATTGAAACTGCCTGATGACTTCTTTGATGCCAAGTATGTGAACTTGGTCAGTTGCAATGGAACCCATAATCTGTATCATTTGTGGATATTGTCATGATACATTTGATGACATTCATTCTCCCCCCCCCCTTAATTTTATGGTTACCTGTGTGTAGCTTGTAGAATTTGGGAGCAGCATACATAAGAGACTACAAGGAATAATATTCATTTTCCTGTTGCTACCTGCTAGAATCTTCCTTTCTGAAATACAGTCTCACTTAATGGTATTTCCGTTAGTCTGTCTCTTCACTGCCATAAGAAATGTTTTTCAGAGTCTAAAATGACTCAATTCCACCATTTTCACCATATACAGACAAGGGGGAAAGTATAATCCTATGAAATATCACCTATCAGCTATTAATAATAAGTAAATTATACAGTAGATATTTCTATTATAGACTTCTTGATTGAATGCTTTCCAAGCACCAATGCAGGTCAAAATGATATCACTGCATTCAGATACCAACATGCAAGTTAAGGTAAATTGTAAAGGGGGTCTAGCTGAAACTTTTCCTGTCCTAAAATACCCTTTAAAAGCAAGATTCTACCCTTATTATTGTTTAATTTATACATTGGTATGTGGTTGAAGTCTTTATTAAATCAGACTTTCACTCTCCATCTTTTGCCCATTTTGGTTCCTATTCTTCTCTATTCCAATGGTGCAGCTATTCCTTCCCCAAGTGGACTTGTACAGATACCTTAAAGCTTTACCTTCTTATTGCTGTAGTGAATGCCATGAAATCAATAATTTAATATTCTTAATATTAAAATCCTAATATTCTTCAGAAAGCATTTCAATTTCCTCATTAGCTGGAAGATTAATGGTAGACCTATTGAGAAAGTCATACCCTTTAAGTACTTAGACATCACCTAGTCATAGGATCAATCAAGCAAAATACCTCCTTATAAAAGCTCCCAAAGCACCTTTGCAATTATTAAATATGCACCTCACTAACAACTATGTACCAGAGCTGTCAAATAATTCAAGATTAGGCTCAATGCTATATGCCACTTATGTATTTATTAATAAAGATAGTTTGAGGTGAGAAGGTGCTCAATTTAATTTTTTTAAAGTTCCTGAAATTTTACCTCTAACTCCCTGGTCTGGCTGAAATTAGTCTACATCTTCTTAGAAGCCCTTTGGCATTCTGCCTCCTCAGATACTGGTTGAAATAAATCCTTTGGGGAACATCTTAGGTCTACCCTACCTTACTAGAAAGTTTTGAATATTCACTAAGAAGACAAATTAGTCTTGATCTGCTTTTAATCATCACAAGCTATCTCACCCTGTTAAAACCATTTAATCTTCAATAGAAGATCTGGGATCTAGATCTCCAAATTGATAGAACCAGAGTTTCCCACATCCATTACAGCTCAATAACGCCTGCTCAATTTCTTGTACTTTTATAACATTTCCCACAAATCACACACAAGATTCTTCACTTTGCCCAAACTGGTGAACCATGAGGAAGGGGGGCAACTGGTAGATACATCAATATCACCTATAAAGTTGAAGTTGAATCTGTTTCACATGTATATATTGCTAGATTGCCCTTTCTACAATAAATAGGAGACAGAACTGCTAACATCAAGTATTAGAACTCTTGAATGCTGGTCTGAGTGGGAGTTGTTTTCCTATGTCATTTCATTTCAACTGCTTCTAATAAGGGTGATTTTTTAAAAAAGATATCTATAGCTGGCAGAAATTATCTGGTGCTTCTCTTACACTATTAATTGTTTTAAACTCTTCTGTATAACTTCTGCTTTACTTTACTTTTTTATTTTATATCATTTTATATTTGATGTGCTGTAATATTATTTTCTTTTGAATGACAGTCTTGAACCATAAAGAAATAAATTTAAATAAATATTGTATAATACCTCAATCAATTCTTACATTTTCTTAGCTTTCTTCCTTAACAGTATTGCACATAATTTCCATGTTTGTATTTAATTAACAGCTTATCCATCTTTGACTATATCTTTTTTTTCATAAAATTCAATTAATGTTAATCTTCCCTCAAATTTGGCCTTGGCTTTCAAATATTTCACCTTCCAATGTCCTTTTAAGTAGTGCATTTCAATTTAAACAACAAATTAAGTTTTATTAAAATTGTCATAAATTAATTCATTGCATCCAGCCACACAGCAGTAAACCAGATTGGTTATGCTTACTGAAGTTTGAAATAATATGTCAACTTGTATTGTAAACTGTTGAGATAAAATGTGTTATGACAAGAGTTTTGATAACAATAAAAATGAATGGAAAAGTTGATTGTCTACAGCATACTTATATTTTTTTAACCTTTCCAGTGCTTGACAAGCGGGTTGTTGTTGTTTTTTTAAAAAAAGTTCATTTATTCTGCATTTTTCAGCCAGAATAATTTATTAGGCAGCATTTTGTTCACTGAATAAAGAAGCATATCCACAAATCTGAAAAAAACCCTATGAAAATCAATTGCTTTATTAGTCTACTCAGACTAATTACAAAATGATAAATAGTACCAATTTTGCAAATAATAAATGTCCTACATTACTCAATAGAGAAAGCCATTAAAATCATAAATATGACAATGGTATTGATATATCTGTATTCACTTATTATAGAAAAGCAATATGATAGTTTATCAACAAGAAATTAAATTGTTACTTTTTGACTACAGAAGAAAAACTAAGGAATGCCATTTGAACTGCAAGATTCTGTAGGATTATCTTACCTCTACTGAAAGAGTCAGAAGCTTGCTGGGAAGATTACAAATGGTGATCATTTGACCATGGGACAGTGCAACTGTCATAAATTCGTGACAGTTCCCAAGCACCTGAATTTTGATCATGTGACCATGAGGATGCTGCAACAGTCATAAGTGTGAAAAAAAGTCGTAAATCATTTTTTCAGTGCTGATGTAATTTCGAAGCATCACTAAGCAAATGGTTATAAGTTGAGGACTACCTACATACTATTTTTGACTTTGCATGAAATGCTGTAAATGTAAAAAAAATCTTAGCAGCTACTGTGCCAAAACCTTTCTAGATCCTCAAATTAACTTATATAAATAGGTTGGTTACCATGTTTTAAGCATGGACATTATTTTTATACTGCCAACCTCCTCATGGGTTTGAATTTTTCAGGTTTGGGAATAAAGATGGGAAGAGGAGTTTTCTGGCTTCCAGTTATTTGGAACACAAATTAAGCAGAGAAAAATTGTTTAAAATATTTGATCAACCCTTTTAGAGGCTTAATGAGATGATTGGATGATCTGTTGTCACATTTTGGAGGGCTCTGGGGCTAAACTGTAAATCTCAATCAACACAAAACACCTCTGCAGTTAAGAAAGAAATATTTCCTTATTTTATAGAAGGAGTAGACTGTAATTATTATTTGTTTGTTTTTCTCCCCAACCTTACTCCATGGACAAATATATTTTCATGCCCTAGAATTGAGGAAAACACATTTTCCAGCAGAAGATTTTACCTGAGGACTTCCGGGCTGACATCACAGCAGGAATCGACGCAGGAGAACGGGGCTCTGTATCTCCGCATCGAGTCTTCTCCGCCGGAGGGCCCCCCGAGGGACTAAAGTCACCCTGTAGGGGTGACTGATAAGGAGGGGAACCCTGCAGGTCATGGAGAGTGGCAGCTCTTTTGCTTGACCCAGGGTTTTCCCTCTATACCGACGACAAAGAAGAGGCAGCCATAATGGCCGCCGCACAGCTGTGACAGCCGACAGAAACCAATATTGTGCTGGAGCAGTGAGAGTGGATAGTGAGCTGAGCTGCGTGAGATGATTCTTTAACTGTGTTTAGGATTGGACCCCAAAAGAAAATTAATCCAATGAGGGGCTCTTTGGAATGCTTTTTGGCAGTGCTTTATGAGTTTAGAGCAATCTATAGGACACCTGAACAGGAAATAAATTACAGTGGTAAAATATAGAAGATCTGAATGTAAACTCTACTGGCACGACCCCGAATAAGCATTTTGAAATGTTGGATATGTGATGGTTTATGAGACACTTCATTGGATATTCTGTTTGAACTAGTTTAAAATTAATTATTGGCAAAATAGCTTTAAAGTGGATTTTTAATGCTGATTTTTGGCTAAAAGTGCCATCTACTGGAAGAATGGATACATAACATGTCAT
>JANHFL010009463.1:12169-30363 GCA_032468155.1 Oxyrhabdium leporinum | reverse complement strand
TTTCTTTCTTTCTTTCTTTCTTTCTTTCTTTCTTTCTTTCTTTCTTTCTTTCTTTCTTTCTTTCTTTCTTTCTCATCCCATTTTGTCATCCAGGATTCCAGCCATGCAATTCCTTTGGTGGTAGAGAGCTGTATACGTTTCATTAGCAGACATGGTGAGTGTGAAAAGGAAACAAAATCACAGGGTTTTACTTTATTGTTGAGGATTGTGACACAGTTTTAAGGTATTTATATACATATGCTTGAAAGAGAGACAGTGTGCAGTGTTGTCACTTTTTTTATTCACGACTCCCTCTGTTAAGTTTTAGGATGTCTTTAACTTAACATCTCTGCCAAATGCAGCTCAAAAATACAGTTTGCAGTGGTTATGCCTGGGCCTTCCCTTCTTTAGCCTTCACTAGCTGATAAAAATGTTCCTAATTAGATAGCATTTGACTGTCGAGCTAATTATCAGTGGATGGTTATCTTGCCTTTTTTATATCTGCACTTTTCTGCTATGCAGCATATTAATTAGTAAATGTTTGTTTTTATGATTTTGCTAGCCACCTACAGTGGAAGAACATAGTAAAAATCAAACATTGGAGTCCTAGTGGACAATCATTTAAATATGAGCCAGCAATGTGCTGCAGCTGACAAAAAAGCCAACACAGTCCTAGACTGCATTAACAGAGGGATAGAATCAAGATCATGTGAAATGTTAATACCATTCTTTAATGCCTTGGTAAGACCACACTTGGAACACCACATCCAGTTTTGGTCCCCATGATATAAAAAAGATGTTAAGACACTGGAAAGAGTGCAGAGAAGACCAACAAAGATGATTAGAGAACTGGAGGCTAAAATATATAAAGAACGGTTGCTGGAATTGGGTATGTCAAATTTAATGAAAATAAGGCTAGGGGTGACATGATAACAGTGTTCCAATAATTCAGGTGTTGCCACCAACAAGAGGTATTCAAGCTATTCTCCAAAGCACCTGAAGACTGGACAAGAAACAATAGATGGAAACTAATCAAGGAGAGAAGCAACCTAGAACTAAGTAGAAATTTCCTGACAGTTAGAACAATTAATCAGTGGAACAACTTCCTTCCAGAAGTTGCGAATACTCCAACACAGAAAGTTTTTAAGTGGAGATTGGACCATTTGTCTGAAATGGTATAGGATTTCCTGCCTAAGCAAGAGGTTGGACTAGAAGACCTCCAAAGTCCCTTCCAAATCTTTTATTCTATTCTTGCTTTGTTATGTTGTGTTTTGCCAACATACTTCAATTTTGCTTCAAATATTTTTTCAATGTTCTTATATCAAAAGTAATTTGTAGTAATCAAGAAGTAATAAGTTAACTGTGAAAGAAATGCCTCTTTGTCATTTAATGACATATAAGAAACTCCTTCCAATTTTAAAGTTTCATCAGGCACTACCCACGCATATACTTGCTCTAATCAGAGTGGGAAGTATGCATTTATCTACATAATAAAGAACTGTTTGTTTAAATCTGTAGGCTGTCACAAGTTAAATGATGCATGGAACAAACAGTAATTCACAGGAAATAAGGTATCCTTTCACATAATTGAAAAACAGTGGAGGAAAAGAGAAATATAATAAAGTCAGAGATAATCCAATGTTAAAATAAATGGCCTCAGATCAAAGCTGTACATTTTATGTAGAGATTTTTGTTCTAATTTCCTTCTAAGCCAATGCAAGCATATCATAGAAGAATTAGAATTTCTATTATGAAAAACCTTTTATGAGAGACTTTGATTTTTCGGTGTCCAGAGTATTCATTCTATAAATAGAATTTCTCTATTTTATATCAAAGGACTCTTTCATTTAAAAAAAATCAAAGATTTTAGATCTAAATCGTGTATAATAGACCGAATAATATACCATGTATCTCGATCTCCAGAAATTGGATTGCATGTATATATGCTGCTGCTTAAAAAAAGATTTGACTGATTTACTTTCAAATGTTTCTGGATTAATCTAGCCTGAAAGCCTCCACCAGGGATTCAGTACTAAATTCAAGCAATTTTGTAATTAGTATAATAATTTAATCATTCTATGCACTACAAATTGGGTCAATATTCCATACACAACTGAGCGACAACATTTAGTTTGTTTTCTATTTAAATATTGTTTATTTTAAACTCACCTTATAATAATAGGTCTCCAACAGGATTCAGTCAATGGAAAAAAAGAAAAAGCCAGCAAGAAAACCAACTGTTATAAAAAGCCATAGAGCTAGACTGTCACAAAAACCACAAGCCTTAGATGAATTGCACTCTAACTAAATAACATTGGTACAGGTTTTGGTCTTCACATAGAGAGATCATCACAATCAGAGAACCAAATTATTTATCTTGTGTCTACATGTAATGTGCAAATCTTCATAATTAGTTACAAATAATAATCTCTGACAGATCTTAAAACTGAGGCACATGTACAGAGAGACATGTTGTGGACCCACATATATGCAGTACTGTGCAGTGAGACATATGCGGATCTGTACATTGGAGAAACAAAACAACCACTTTACAAACGTATGGCACAACATAGGAGAACAAACTCATCAGGATAGGATTCAACACTCCACTTGCATTTGAAAGACAGAAGCCACTCTTGAAGGCAGCAAAGTCCACATTCTGGACAGAGAGGAGTTCTGGTTTGAAAGAGGGGTCAAAGAGACCCTTTACATTAAGATTGAACAGCCCTCTCTCAACAGAAGGTGAGGGATATGACCCTGCCTATCTCCTTGGTAGCACAGAGTCCTTTCAGCAGTTCCAAGAATGTTCCACACCCATTTGCGCTATTCAGGTGACCCTGAGGCACAGATAAACCTCCAAGTGGCCTCAATGACTTTCAGAAAGAGTGCTAACGACTAAATGACTGCAAGGAATATAAATCTTTCCATTCTCCACCATTCAGTCAGAACTGAAGAAGTTTCTTGGACAAGAAGCAAAACATCTTCAAGGAAAAACAAAGTCCAGTTGCCATTGAAAAAGCACTTTCGAGACAACCATGACCTGGATGATGGAGAAACTCCATAGATGTTGAGGACCCACACTATCTAAAACAGGCATAGGAATCATAAGATCCTAAGAATGTTTTTGGACTGGATTTATTACTCACTATGGCTTAGTTGATGTAAAAAATGTCAATTGTTTCAAGTTTAGAAGTGATTGAAAAATTATTCAGTATATATGTATGTATTTATTGTGTGAGTGTATTCACAGGCCAACATATATACAAATATACATATGTACCTGTATGTAGCATTTGTGTACAACAAATGTATAACAATTCTCTAAATCTATTCTGGATGACATTTTTTTTCAATTTATTTAAAGTACAAAATCATTGAATGCTGTACTTGGTGACTGTGTTATAGTTTTCTCTACCCAAAAAAGGTGGAGGGGTATCATTTCTGTAGTTCCTTCAGTTTTCATGGATTCTTCTTATTTTCTTCCCAGGACTTCAGCATGAAGGAATATTCAGGGTATCTGGATCTCAGGTTGAAGTGAATGATATAAAAAATGCATTTGAGAGAGGTAAGAGCAGTTACAAATCTTTTGTGCTTCAGGATTTAAGAGATGCTAAGACTGAAGTTGCAAATGTGGACAAGATCTTCGATTCCATGGTTCTCATGCTGTCGTAATGAGTATATTCTCCATATTCTTGCCTCTCCCACTCCCCAATGCTCAGTAATCTTCGGCATCTAAATCCCTTAGGTTTCTGGTTCTTATCACTTCACTATAAACATTTCAGACTGAAGGTGTATGGAATTTCTAAAAGGCCTTATAAATTATTTTAAATTGCTTTAAGTTATGAGATTTTCATAAGTAAATGGGATAGTGACAGCAGGAAGTTCATGAGGAGAAAGTTCAGTGGAAGTGATTGAAGGGAGAACTCTTCAAATCTGACATAGGTTTCCTCACATATTTTGTCCCACAAAACTCTCATAGAAAATTCTTACATTGCATCCTACAACAAAAAGAATGCCATCCTACACTGAAAAGAAAACCATTGTGTATGGTTGTGCCTTTTTTAAAACACAAGTAGTTTCAAGAGGGGAGAATTATGAATTAAGCTGTTTGAGAAAAGGGTTTAGGGTTTTGAATATGCTGTGCTTTTGGCCTGTTTGTATTGATTTATATAATGATGTGGGTTTTTTATAAATATTGCTTATTTTGTTTTTAATCATTTGTATGCTGCCTGTTTTATAAATTGGGTGATATATAAATCATTTAAATTAATTGAATTTGAGATTTTTCTTAATAAATATGGTCATGGAAAGATGTGATATTTTTGTCTGTGAGACAGAAGGCAAATGTGTGCAAAGTATAAATACTGCACTTTACAGAACAAAGGATGTTGGTACCTTACATCTTTCAACATAGCCAAGGATAAGGACCATTGAATTCAGCAACAGCTGGAAGTGTATAGGTTCCCAAGCTTCTAAGAGACACATCAAATTATTCTAGCATTATTCTGTAAATATTATATTTAAGTAAAAGAAAGATAAATAGTTTACCTATAAAACGGAAGACCTATCATATATTTACCAACAATGCAGTCATGGAAACAATTCTTCTGTCTGATCTTTCAGTGAAGGATTGCTCTAAATTCCAGATCACCTTTCTTTGATGTCAGTACAGTACAAAACACTAACTTCTCTATATTTATTTCTCATGGTCTTGTCAAAGCACATGCAGTACTAAAACTGTAAATGCTATTACCATTTTTTGTTCTATCAAAAGGCTGTGGATGAGAATTAATATTGAGGAGAATTCTCTAATTATCCTATGAAATATTATGATAGAGCCGAGTTGCAATGGTTTCAGTTACATTAAGAAAATTAACTATTTGCAATAGTGAGGTTTTAACAGCAATCCTTTCTTTCTTTAGCTCTCATAGCAATAGATGGATTCCAATATGTCAAAGAAGTATGTGCTCCTACTTTTCAGGCATGACTGATTATTGGCATTGTTCATTTGACATTTTTACAAACATTCTGAAACCAGAACATCCCAAAATAGTATTTTCACATGTTCCATTTTAAACCCCTTTGCCCCAAATCAGCCTTTGCATTACAGTAAGTATCCCCTTAGTCAGAGTGTGAATTGCCTGTGTTGTAGCTCTATAATAACATCTACTAGCTTGAACTATGTTGCTAAGAGTAGAGTAGCGTAGCGTAGCATAGCTTAGCTTAGCTTAGCCTAGTTTAGCTTTTTTGGCGAGGTGTGATTAGACACACAAGGAATTTTTCTACAGTGCAGAAGTTCTCAGCGTTTATGCAAAGCAACAAAGTAATAATCATAATAATGATACCAATAAGAGGGGGTAGTAGAGAAAATGAGAAGGATAATAATAGTGCTACAGTAGTGTTAGCCTTATGCTGGATGCCACTTTTAAGAATGGGAATTAATTTTGTAACTAGATTTATTTTTGAGCCAAATGTCTGTTTTCATTTTCAAAACAAAATCTTATTTAATTTTCCTTCCTCCCATATTTTGCAGTTTGTTTGTTTTTTAAAATATCCTATTTACTCTCTTGTTATTGTCTTTGTTTTGTGGTAACCAGGGGAGGATCCACTGGCTGGAGACCAAAATGACCATGATATGGATTCAATAGCGGGTGTCCTAAAGCTCTATTTTCGTGGGCTAGAACATCCTCTCTTCCCCAAAGAAATCTTTCATGACCTGATTGCCTGTGTCAGTAAGTAGCATAAAAATGCACAAGCCAGTTAGCAATATTGCAAAACATGAAATAATTTATATTTGTGTGTATGTGGATTAATATTGACCTATAAATAGATGCAACAAATGAAGATCTTTGAATATTTGAAGTAGATCATTTTCTTGCTCATTTTCTCATGAAACAGTGATTATATCTAATCTCTACTCTGTGGTGTATTACCATCCTATTCATCTCTGCTGAGTATCTTTTCTTCAATCCTATGTTTTTTGGACTTAATGCTATCTTTTAAAAACTGTACCACTGGCTTCTCAGAACATTCCTTAATCCTGACAGTATTTCACAGGAGAGTAAGAGATCTGAAACATGTCAGTTTGCTTCTGAGCTAGTAAATATACAAAATAAAAATAAAAGATCATTGTTTGCCTCTTACTGGGTCGTAAGCCAGTGGAACAATTTGAATTTCTCTTAATGTTCATCTGAATCCCACCACACATTGCTGTGGGGTTTCCATTTTGATTAACTGATTAAAAGGGTGATACTGTGCGCTGCCCTAGTAGACTCTAATGTGATAATTATAGCTTGTAAGGCTAATGCTGGCAGAATATGATTTAAGGATATAGATTTTAAGACATAAAGATCTGTCTCTCTCTCTTTAAACAAAGGCTTTTTTTTCAGTGTTGAAACATTTGCCTATTTAGGGGCTTGATCCAGTCTTTCTTGACTCCTCCATCCATCTCACCATATTATTAGTTTATCCTTCCCAATGTCATTTCATTTGATTATGCTAAAGAAAAGTGACTGACTAGGTAAATTAGTAATCTAAAAATAATCCAATGCAGAACATTTTTACTTTAAAGGGAGCCCTTTAAGGAATTGTTTTGTTCTTTTTTTGTCTTTATCATTTGAAGGCAAAGTAGGATCTATACAATTTCATCATTTACTTAATTATTTATTTGAGAAACAGAAAGACAGCTAATTGCTGTCTGTTGGTCAGCATCTTTCTTAAAGATATTAGACAATCCTCACAGTATTTTTCTGCAGCATATAGGAAACAAATTAAGCTGGTAACTTATACCTTATCATTTCAAGGGTATTAATACTTTCCCTGGGACTGATAGGTTTACAGTGAACGTCTTGGTGCTGACTCACTTCTATAGCAAACAGTGAATTCATTGTCAGAGCATAAGAAGGACCATGCTGGAAAAAGCCTTTGAAGTAAGATATAGGAGAACTCCTCTTAAAAAGATCTGCAGCTTCATTTTCACAACAAATGAGTCTACACTGTTCAACTCTGTTAGATGAAAAGAGCAGCTTGTTGCCAAATAATTCTGAACGTCCAGAGCCAAGGCTTTGTGCTGCCCACTTTTTTCCCATTATATTGCTGTAGACATTGCTCTTTGTCTCATCATTCAGGAATGCTAATCTGCCTGTGGAATATTAAGCTAAATATTTCTTTTGAAACACCCACCTTAAGAAACTAAGTGTATTAGACTATCTGATGTAATTGCTACAATGGGTAGTATTCAGTACTTCCACACTTGACCAGCTTCAGATTTTCATGTCCTGTTCTGTTAAGCCAGAATATAATTAAACGTTTCGTTTAATATCTTCACATACACGAAGCATTCTAAAACTATAATTCTCAGTAATTGCATTCTGAAATTTGGAGAGAAAAATGTCCAATTACCAAAAGCAAAATTATGACGTTGCTCTCTGCCACTACCTTTTGCATTCCAGAATGCTATCTCAGTATGGCTTTTAAAAAAATAAAAAAATAAAACAACCATACACAGATCAATAAAGCAGTGAGGGAGATTATAATACATAAAAGCAGAAGCATAAAGCATAGATATGTGATTTGTCCCACATGGGAATAATATTAAGACATTACATTTTTAACTGTAATTCTAATGAAGTTGTGGATTTGGATATTTTTCCATATCCATATTCATCTGTGTAGATGAAGGTGATTTATTGAGAATATTCTTTTGATTTCACAAAAAGATTGGAGATCAATTTTTGAGAATTCTTTAATATTTTTACTGCTATACTGATTTTTATTCAATTCTTAAAAAATACAAGCGAACCATAGAAGTATGCACTTCAGTTTTCAAATGTTTTGCTATAGGTAGCTTGCCAACCAATAAGAAATATTTCATTAATTTCTTGTGCTTTATTTTGTATATCCTAAGAAAAAAATATTTAAAAGGTCATAAAAGTCATACTAGTATTAATTACTAAAGACTACTGTGTAATTATTTCAGATTCTCAAAACTTTCTGTCAAAACGTACACTAATCCAAAGATGTTAATATCTACCAATTTGATTATAGTCCTTTAAACTCAGTCTAGAAGCAGACTGATAGTGTAGTGTAAGGTAGTATAAGATGATGTAGTACCAGCTATGACTATTTTTTATAGTTGGCTTTAAATGAATTGATGAAATTGACTGAAGAGAAAGCAGCATCTGTCAGCCCTTCAAGGTACTCCAGACCAGGAGTTCAAAGTTATAATACTACTTTTATTATAAGGTTATTGTATCAGAATCTTGCAAATCTGGAAGTGCATCTCCTCTTTCTGCTTTTATTTTCAAGAGAACTATAATCACTCACTGTTCAGTGGCTTCCTTTAGTGACCATTTGCAAATGCAGTATTTTTTTAAAAATCATTTTTTGACTAACATGTACACTTAACATCCAAATGTGTGCCCCTGACAACAGGGCATGCCAGAGGGAGACTAACACTGATGTAGCTTTTATGAGAACTTTACCTAAATAAAATGGCAACAGTCATTGTTCTTGGCAGCATCTCTCCCTCCCTCCTTCCCTCCCTCCCCCCTCTCTTTTGCTTAGCAACCATTTTATTTCTGATTTAACGAATGAATTGTAGTTGCTGAATAAGGAGAAGGTGTGGAGAGTTTGAGAGACTGCCTCAAATTACATTCCTGTTTTGGATTCAGATTTGTCTTCTGGCTGTTTTCTGGATTGTGGCTCTTCTTGTTCCTCAAGATTATTCTCTTATTTCATTATAGTACCTTAAAGAGGGCCAAGCAAATTTTCAAGAGAACCTGTTAGGTTTGATAAAAGAATTGGGTGTAATATTGAAGAGAGTTCTCTGGTTTTAAATTATGTAGCATTCCATATTTTAAGCAACTTTAACATTCTAGATGGTAAGCATTTAAAAGTGATTGCATTGCCTCATTAATAGCAAATTGAGACTGGTGATCCATTTTTATCTCTTATCTTCCCCGTCCCTCTGTCCTGGTTAACTTATTTCCATAGAAAGCAGTAGGTTGTAAATTCTAATCAGCTTCTCCCAAAAAACCTGCTTCTTACAGAGCTCCAAAATATTTTTGGAAGTAAAAGTTATGCTTGAGATGACCACAAGAGGCATTGCAGCTTGTTCTCTAAAATTAATAATAAACAAACATAAAAACAAATAAGCATTCTGCTTGGGTATAAAGCCTGGTGGAAGAGGGCAGGTGCCCATAAGGAAAGGAGTGAAGGAGGGGTTACATACAGATGATGTCGCTCAACCATATTCTGCATTTTATATTTATTTTTCTATTTAAAAATACTTACAGACTATCATTAAGAGCAGAAGCAAGGAACTCTCCAAAATAAATAAAAGACTCTGCAAAGTTAAATAGTAATGAAAATAATGGTGCTCAGTAGAACAAAAATATCCCCACTCCCCAAATACCATCAGAAATCATATAATGCATTGGGCAATCCAATAAAAATTCAAGAAAAGCCACCAAAAACAAATGGTTCTTTGATGTTTTTCAAAAAGCCTATGTCAGGCATTCCTGGCAATGCATTCTTCAGATGTAGGAGCCATTGCAGAAGTTCTTTCCTTGTGCCTAAAATTCTAATTTCTTTCAGCAAGCAGACATGTAACAGGAATTTTCAGTTGATCTCTTTAAAGAACAGACAGGTTGATAAGGCAGCAGGGATTACATCATATAACTTAGTTCCAAAGATTAGTTTTAAAATTTAAACCAGCACATTAAAGTGGGCTTGGTGCAGTTGGCATTGTGTACATCCCCTCATTCAACCTTAACAATATCATTGGGGCAACCACATTCTGATGCTGCACCAGGATCTGGCCAGGCAGAGTTCAGCACCTGATGGACAAAGTTGCTCGCATTCATTGGACCCCATGCGTGGAGATAGTCTGTGTGAGATTCCCGGGGAGAGGTCCTGCTCTGTTATCTGGGAACAGTTTGATCCAATTGGCCCTGATGAAGTGGGCAGGGCTCTTGATGCTGTCAGTTAGATCCTTGTCCCTCCTGGATGGTGAAAGCTTCCAGGATAGTGACTAGCAGATGGGTCCAGACATTGATTAATGCATCACAGGGGGGGGGACGGACATTTCAGGATGCTTTTAAGCAAGCCCTGGTTCACTCCTTCCTTAAAAAACATCATTGAATACCACCTGCCTGGACAATTTTCTTCCGGTTTCCAACCTGCCATTCTTAGGGAGGGTTGTAGAAAAGGTGGGTGGTGACCTGGCAGCTGCAAATGAAATGGATTATCTGGGGCAAGTCTCTTTTTTTTAACCTTTGTAATCACATTGCTAAGATGCAAAAAAACCAACAACACTCCATCTGTATCCATAACACTTCTGCCATGCTGTGAATTCTCAATGCCTCTGCATGTGATAAAGTACGATTTACACACGTTCAAATATAAAAATGTTTAAAAAATCAGATTATTCTTATACCTGTGAAAATGTCAACCAAAACTTAGAGTAGTAAACTAAAGTGTGACTAAGTTATTCGGTTTTATCATATGGTCTGAACAATTGTCTATGTAGCTGTTCTCTTTTTCTTTAGCAATGGACAACCTGCAAGAGAGAGCTCTGCACATCCGAAAAGTCCTGCTGACATTGCCTAAAACCACATTGATTGTAATGAGATACCTCTTCGCATTCCTCAGCCAGTAAGTGTTCAAGTAATTGACTACTGTAGCTATTACATTGGTATTTTGGAGGAAAATATTAGAATCTTAAAGTTGAAAGACACTTTGGGAGGTGTCTAATCTCACACCTATTTCTTGCACGAAGTTCATAGCTAAAGCAAGTTGTTCTTCCTCAGCTTGAAGATCTTCATTGAGAAAGAATTCACTCAACTTCCTGCTGATGGTTTTATTATCTTTTTTTCTTCTTCACATTAAGGATTTTTTTATAAGTTTCAGCTAAAATCCTTCCTACCAGAAGTTAAGCTGCATTAAAATCCTCTTTTTTACAGGGCTGCAAGATAATCTGAAAAGTTAACTATCATAAATATAGTCCCTTAGAATTGTTTTGTTGAATTCCAAAGATTCCCATTTAATTGGCCTCAGGAACTGAACAATATGAGTATTAGAAAGTGCAATATATAGGAAAGTATAATGCCCATTTCACTGTTATGGTGTTTTAAACCATTCTCAGAAGTTGCATCAGAATTTTGTATCCTGCTTAAATTAGAAAGATATATTTGCTCATGTCACAGCAAGTATTTTCTAAGGGACTATAGAAACAGGAAAAAATAATTTTGCAGACAAAATGCAGAATTTCAGTTCTGCTTTTGCAGCTAAAAGACTTATTTTAAGAGAAAAGGGCAGGCTGACATTCTAACGTATGTATCCATTAACCAGTTTTCTGCCAGATATATGGGGAATGTGTACAGTTCTGCTGTTTGTAGACAGTATTTGGAATATTGTATGGTTGGTTTCATGTATGTCACCTATACGAAGATACTTCTATGCATTTATGCAGTCTTTTCATGAGTATTTAAATGAGGCATAATATTGGAATTTGTGCTTACAATATGATGAGCACCTTCCTCACTCTACTATATATATTAAAATGATTTCTATAAAAGTTTTCATAAAGGGTATTTCTGTACTCTTTCTCCAAATAGGTTATTCACATACTGTCACTGTCTTTCCTATCATTTGTGCTCTGATACAAATTTTGGGGGTGTTGATGTTGATAGTACATGTTATGGCATGGTTTAGGAGCATGTAATTCATGCTGAAAAGGACAGAGAGAAGAAAATCCAAAAATATGTCTTTAAAAAAGTTATGTATTCATTTTTAGGGCTGTCATTGGAAAATTTACATATTTCTAGAGAGCTAAAGCTAGATGCTTTTACTGCAATAATTTGTGTAAGTAAATAAATCAGTGCCTAGATAGAAGGCAGCATCTAACTGATCTTGATTAGTTTTGAAGAAACAAACAAATAGGATTCCTTGAATGGGAGACCATTAGGAAATACCAGATTAGAAAGTACCAAATATCTTCAAAATAGGCATTTCTTTTTTTGTTGCCAAGAAACAAAATGGATATATTTATAAAATCATCAGGAGGTGATCTCAACTCAAGGGGTGTTTCATCTTTAAGCAAATAAATACCCCTAAGCAGACTGCTGGGGAGGATATTTTCTTAACCACGAGACAGGTGGCTGCTGGTATATAATCCAGGGGTGCAGCTAAGGGACTTCTCTTTTAGATATATCCTTTAATGTTTATATTGTTTATTAAATCTTAATGTTTACCCTGCTCCAGGGATGCAGCTAACCCACAAGATTAAAAAAAAGATAGAGTTAATGAGCCACGTAGCAAGCTCTTAGGCTTCAAATGCTGCACTAAAAATCTATATCTTTGTAATTTTATCAAAAGATAGAAATGTGGGAGGCCCTACAATTGTTGGGACAGTATATTCCCTAGGGATTGGGTTACCATGAAAAAGATCTGAGTCCGAGTCCATCCCCTCAATTTCAGAAGGCAGAATCATTTTGTTCTTCCAAAAGAATTACTTCATTCTTCCTTTCAAATATTCTGCAAATATTCTAATTAAAGAACAGGGAGTGAAGTAGCTTGAATGTTATCCAATGTTACATATGAATGGGAGAAGCTGAAGGTCAGGTGCTAGATACTGAATTTTGTTCGCTAGCCAAGTTTATTTTATTCTTAAGGATAAATAAATAGTAATGTACTGGATTTCTGGCATGCTTCCTCTGCGTGTTTTGTAGGGAGAGTTACAGTTAAAAATATGACAAATTATTCAAGTAAAATTACTTTTTTACACTGAAAACGTTTTTGCTAAGTCCTTATTTCAGGCTGTCAAACTCAGTTCTTATTGAAAGGTTATGAAATGCTTTCAAGTGACTCAAAGATTGCTGCCTAAGTGTGGGGTAAGAGTGCATCTCCTTTTATTCTTTGGAGTTTGAAAGGTGAAACATCAGCAACTGAACTGTGTTCTGGGCAGTTGAAAGCACTATTTTATAAATGATAGTAGTGGAGTATTTCCCAACCTTTAAAGCAAAGCTGTTCTTCTGAGCCTTTTTGTTTACCTTCAGAAATGTTCAGTGTGTCAGACTGACTAATGCTTCAAATGCCTATGATTGACATTCCATGTTGAGCATTGGCATGAAGCTTTTAGTGTTCTCTTTGAAAAAGAAAGGTTTTGGCTGTGAAGAATGGATGCAAATGGGGGGCGGTGAATCAAAGGGGTGTGTTAGAATCCTTACAGTGTTGTGCTGTGAACCATGCAGCATCATATTCAGTCACACTTTCATCTGCTTCTTGGCTGTTTATGAGGTGTGGCTGATGCAGCTGTTCTCTAGGCAGGGGACATGGAACAAATGCCAAAAAATGCTGGCAGTAATGTGCAATCTGCACTAAAATGAAGCTAGATGGTGAGTCTTTCAACCCTCATTACACACAGACGCACACATACACTTTTAACAAATGTTATCTGTGTTAATTGAACATAAAATAAAAATTGTTCCCACTATTAATTAAATAAATCCATGTGCTATGCAGTAGAAAAATGTTCTGAACATCTTCTGCTAGAGAAACATCGTCCTTACAAAGAAAATTAAACTTGTTATAAGGTATCAAATGCAGAAAATCTCCCTCTTATCTTCTGTGTGTAGTCAATTTTACACGTAGCTTTAGTTAAGTAGTCTCAAGACACTCTTGCTACTTTAGATCAGATTTCCATTATAGAAAATTACTCTATATCTGGGAGTTTGGGATACTGTTCTCTATTGCCACTGTGTTCTCTTTTTCCCCCTACAGTTTATCTCAGTTCAGTGAAGAGAACATGATGGACCCCTATAATTTAGCCATCTGCTTTGGACCCACACTGATGTCAGTGCCTGAAGGCCATGATCAGGTCTCCTGCCAAGCTCACGTTAATGAGCTCATCAAAACTATAATCATACAACATGAGAATGTCTTCCCAGGACCAAGAGAGCTGGAGGGACCTGTATACACCAGGGGTGGAAGCACTGAGGATTACTGGTACGGTAGGATGTAAAGGGAGAGAAGTGAAGGGAGCAGTGTGCTACTTCAAAGTGCTGGTTCCAGGATTTATCCTGTTTTTGTTATCTGTATTGTGTAAAGACAAAATGGCTGGAGTTGAGAGACTTAAATGCAACCAGATTTCCCACACTAAAAATATAGACCTCTTGGATTCAGCAGAAGGTATCTGGCATGATTACACATTGTTATATTGTAGAAAAGTAATCCAGTCAGACTTGTTCATGAAACTGTCTAATGATATTATGGTAATTACTGTAGCCAGATTGTGGAAATATTGTACCGGCACACTGCCTGAATCCATCATTGACATCCATCACTTTGCTCAGCATGTCTTGTGCAGCTTTCCTTCAAAGATGATAGCAGGTGAGCCAAGAAAGCTCAGAATGGCTTAATTTCAAGGCAGCACTGACAAGGGAGAAAACCTTATTTTTTCCCTAGTACCACATACAAGGGGCCTGTTTGCGTCTTTGTTCTGAAGCCAACATTTGCAAACATTTCGGCAGGAGTAACCTTTTTCACCAGGATTGGTGATGTGGAGGAGGATACTGCAGTTATAAACAGGAAGGGAATTGTTTGCGCCACTTATTGAAAGGAAGACCGTTTAAAATGATCCTCTCCCCCAACTGATTCAGTTGCACCTTTGGACAATCAATTAGGTTGGTTTCATTTTTCTTCTACTGAAGTACCATCCCAAGACTGCAAAAAAAAATTATTTTCACATTTTCCACAAAAGAAACCCATTCCACCAAGCTGGAGCCACTCTATTAGCTGCCAATCTTAATTTTCTTTATTTCTATTGCCTTCCCCCTTTGTTTAAAGATTAATGACCCTAAGTTGATTATAAAATGGTCACAGAGCTATAAAAATGAGATTCTGGTAATGTCTTTATTTGGAGCCTGTAGGATATCATGCAACCTCAGCAGGGGAACAAGGTCTGGAAAATGGGTTTCTACTGCTTCAGCTGTTCAAGTTTTAACAAATGTTCTAAATTATGATAAACAGTAAAGGAAACAGAAGCACCTACTGTGAACAATTAGCTTGAAAATTTCTTTTGGGTAAATAGATTATAAGCATGGGCAGTTGAAGACCCTTCTCATTGCACTGGAATAGAATTAAATCTTCCAAAGAGGTTTGCCAAGACATTCTAAATGTTATGTAAATAGATTTGCTTAGTTGTAATGTTCTTTCTGGCTTGACATTTACCTGTATATACTATATTAAGAAAATAAAATACATTTTTGGAAAAAAAAAAAATAATTGGAGGCCAATATAAAATATTTAATATTTTTGTGTGTTTTTTGCAAGCTGAGTCTCTCTAAATGGTAGTTTCAAAAGCAATTTAATTTCCATTATTCTCCATGGTTTATGTTCTGCTTAATTTGCATTTGTAAGATCTTAGATGCAATATGTTTGCTCCCCACAAAAAAAGAAGTAACAGCTATGAAAAAGAAATGAGGCACTGAATTTTAATATTTCAGAACTGGATGAATCACAAGTCCAAATCATTGAGGGGTCTTTCCTGAATAATTAACTCTTTTTCAATGGTAGATCAAGGAGTTCTTGAGAAGCAGTGTGCTTCTTGGGACCATGAAGTTAATGTTAAGCAAGAACCATCTTCTTGCGGTGAGACTTATCGGCTGCCAAATGCATGAAGGCTTATTTTAAGGAGCTAAAACGAACCTTTCACTTCTCCCCTGCTTGCTGATGAAACATGTATTCTCTAACTCCCAGGCCACCTACAATTATATTGCTGCTGATGTGTTTGTGGATTCTAAATTTCTTTAATCTTCCCTAAACCTTGCAGTGATTAGAACTCACAGCTGGGTTACCATTTTTGGGCTCTAATTCTTTTGCCTCTACAATATATGCTGAATTGTTAAGTAGACCAAAGCATCCAGCTGACACTACCAGGTTTGATATGCTCTTGAAGCAAGAGAGATCTTCTAATTTTCGAAGTTTATTTTTTCCCGTATGGTAAGAAGATTAAGAAATAGTGTAGAATCTGAGGTTTGGTGTCTAATCCTTTCCACTGGCGAGGGAAAGTTCAGAAAGAGCAGCACAAAGTATTTCTAGAGATGCCTTCAGATTAGTAGTTTTGTGAATTCATAATGTATTAAATCAACCAATTTTGACTGAAGATTAAAAACAAAATGATATATGATCCCTAAGTGAAAAATACAAAGTTTGAGCAAATTCTTTATCAAAACTTTCTTAAACTAGATACACAAAAAGTAGTTAATGAAGATAGACAGCTAAATGAAGCCAGTTCACAAGCAGTATTTTAACTCTGATTATGAAAGGTCTTTTCAGACTGTAGTTTTGTCTTTTTTCCTGCATTTTAGATTATACAGCATTAGTTTCTTTCACTTGGAGGGTGGTACTAATATCACTTAGCCATTTTTCCCCAGGTACCACATATATCCATAAACATGGCAACCATAAGCACTTACAGGTACTCAATATTTATGGAACAAAATGTACTGATTCTGAAAATCTTTGAAAATGGTGGGTTTAGTCTGAAGAAGTTGTAATGTCTATAATATCAGAATACAAGTGTGCAGCTACTCAACACAACTTTAAGATGAGAGGAAAAACTATGTTCCCAGAAGGAAGCTTAATCATATGAACACATTCTAGATTCTACAACTTTTTCATCAAAGATTAAGAAATTCAGGATATTTCTTCTGTGCAAAATAATTGAATTTGGAGAATTATCAACTTTAGTAACTGGTCACCATCTGTGATGCCTCATAATTATAACACTGCTTGGATTTCATAGTCTTGCAGGAGTCTGGTAATAGCTAAACAAATTTTTTTAAAGAAAAAAAACCCATATTTTTCCATTTGTAATTTTTGTTTGTTATTCTTCCATATCAGCATATAAATAAATGGTCATGTAAGAAAGAAAATGTATTTTTAGAGAAAGGGAGCATTTCTCAGTAAAATGTCAACTTGAAGTGTAATTTTTTTCTCCACTGCATGTCATTAGATTTTAATTATATACTTTATTTAAAATTAATTATGAAATTTTATGTTAAATATAATATATAAAACTAATCAGTCATTAGTTTTATATATTATATTCTGCCTTGGAAAATATAGAAACATACTTTAATACATAATTTAACATAATTTAAGGTGCAGAACTTGAGGGAAGCTAAAATTTTGTGAGTTTCTATGGAGTAATTGCAATTAAATTTTATTAAATTTGTGTACAAATGCTAATGCACTTTTATTAAAAATAGCTAACAAAATGTGTAATAGTACAGTATGAGGTATATGTTAGTATAAGTTGCTAAATGAAAAAAAATCAATTTATAATGATGGTATCAAGGATGAGCTCTTTTGATTTTTCTCCCAAGGTACATGATTGCTGAAGTCACCCAGAATAGAGTATGGAGACCCACATTTTTTATTCCCTCAGCAAAGGGGCAAAATGGATGCCTGAAATACTGCAAAATCTTAAGCCATTATTTTCTTATTATTGTTATAACATTTAAAGGCTACTCCACTCAATCAACTCTAAGCAGCCTTGCCCTTTAAACCTCTTTAAAACAGAGAAAAACAGCTTGATTTTAGAAAGATTAAAGGAGATATTGGTGCATAAGATTTGGGGAGCTTTAAGATATTATATCCATTTAGCTTTTTTTTAAAATGAAGGAAGGAATTGGTCCAGGCAATTATGTGGTTTTTAATGTGTTTTTTTAATGTATGCATTGGACTTATTCTAGACCACACAGTCTTCTTGGAATTGAGTGACCTTAACAATTTTCCTTTTGACATTTGCATAAAGGATAAAAACGTATTTTGATACTAGATCATGAACTTATATCTCCTATTTATTGAAAATATCAGTTGTCACATTCTTCTTTCTGTTTATCCTTGTAAAATATAAAGCTGATCTGTTCCACATTAGGGATAGTGCCGACACTGAAACATTCCCATATCAGAGTTCTGTCTTTCTTTTCCTCTGCAGATACAAACATTCACCATAGCATGCTTCTGCCCCTATTTCTCACTAGAACAACACAAATGAGCTCCTTCACAAAGAGAAGGAAGTTGAAATGAAATGTCAGAGGAATGCCTAAGCCTCCCCATCTTCATAATTGCCTAAACAAGAAAGTCTCACATGCCTGCATGTGAGTCAATCACAAGAAATACAGGACTTTGCACAGTGGACAAGGGCT
>JANHFL010009463.1:0-11267 GCA_032468155.1 Oxyrhabdium leporinum | reverse complement strand
ACATACATACATACATACATACATACATACATACATACATACATACATACATACATACATACATACATACATACCAGGGGTGTTTGAAAACAGAGAGATTGGTACGTTAGGCAACATAGTTGAAGTATTTACTTGCCTTTCCATAGCAAATTATTTCTGAGCCCTTGGACTTATGTTGATATTACAGAAAAAAATATATATTAACTATATAGAAAAATCATTTGAAGACAGATATATGTCTCTTTTTTAATTAATATAATTATTTCATGTTGTAACAAAACCTAACAATATACTTCCATCATACATTTTAGAAAAATCCTTTGTATTATAACAGAAGGAACGTGGAATCTCCAGCTTCAAGTGGCATTTTGCCACGGGACTTCTACATTTGATTTTTTCTCTCTACCACCTTCCATTAACTACAGAGGCCTTTTTTCATGTCTGAGGGAAAAGGAATTCAACAGGAGGGGATGAGAGAGCACTCCCTGAAATAGCTGGGTCCTCATAGGATTATCAGAACCTTAACAATATTTTTTTCTGAGTTAAAACAATACCGAGTTGAAGAGTCTTGCCTCCAACATTTCATATTAGAAACATGTTCATTATATCAGCAAAATATTAGAGAAGTGAAAATTTACCAACAGAGCTCATATGCTCTGTTGCTCTGTATCAATTTAAAATTATCAGGCAAAAAGAATAGATCGTACTGAGATACTTGGATCAATGATTTGGCTCAGACTAAGGCAAATTTGGGTGATCATTATTGCTACTATAGATAATATTTTTCACCATCTACCTCACTTATTTCAGGATATCACAAAAGGGTACGTTCTGGCTGTCTGAAGCACTTCATCTCTATCCTCCAGTATCATGAAGGAGCTTCTTTTACCATTCAGAAATGAAATGAAAGAGAAAAATGATCAGTCAGTCAACTATTAGCATATTTAGTTTGAAGTACATGATAATACACAGCTTTATTCCAACAGTGCTTTTCAAACCCGAATTAAGTAAAGATAAGATACTGTTAGGTAAAAAGGGGCCACATACCATTTTAATTATGTGGTTACGATACAGATGGCAGCCATAAGTCTAACCTGTGCATTTCTTTCTTCTGCAGTGAAAGCCCTCATGGAGAGACTGCCTCCACAGAAGATGCCACTCAGGATATAACTATTGAACACCATACAAGTGATGATGGTAAGCTGTGTCTGATAGATTCTTCCACAGTCCCATTTTTTTCACATATTTGGAATGAAATATTGAAATATCATCTTGGAAGAACATTACTGTGGGTATTGCACAAAACTTGAAAAATATCATTATTAATTCTGAAAAATAAGCTGTAAGGGAAATTGATTCCATTATATTCCTTTTGCAATAATGCTCTTTTCCTTCCACTGCTATTGGGCAATTAGCGAATATTTTTAGATTTGCACATTTTATCTGATGGCAACAAACATTTAACACACCGGACATCGGTATTAAATTTATAAGTGTTTTAGCTAAAGATGTGCAGAACATTCTGTGCACAAAGTGTTTTGTGCATGGAACAACTGTTTTGGGATGGTTTGCACCTGAATCAAAACAGACAGTTTGGATGTGATGGGACAAAATGAAGAGTGTTTTGTTCTAGGTACAGGCAGCAAACAGAATTGTTCAGGAGGGTAAGAAGAGGAAAAGCCAAATATATTGGCAGATGCACAGGAAAAGGAAAGGGAAACCCTGCAAGACTTTAGGGGCAGATGAGCTGATGGGCCATTGTTACAGTGAGAGTCTGTTCCATACTCCTTAGATCATTGCGATAAGTATAAACCGTTTGAGGAAATAGAAGGAAGAGAAGGTGCAGCTAAGTTTGGGAAATTGGGTGGCTTGAGGGAAAGGACATACAGGAAGGTGCTGAAAAAAGCAGAGAGAAGGGATGACATGCATTACCTTTGCTGTACTTGCCCTCAAAATCTGATGTTACTCTGTTAGCTGCCAATATTAATTTTGTTTATTTACATTACCTTTCCCTTTGTTTAAGGTTGATGGTACCTAGCTGATTATAAAATGGTCACTGGGTTATAAAGTTGTGCTTCTGTTTGGAGTCTGTAGGACATTGTGTATAAACCTGTGCGTGCACACACACACACACACACACACACACACACACACACAGAGTATACAAATTCATTTTTTCTCATTTTGTTCTAGAATGTGAACCTATTGAAGCAATAGCCAAATTTGACTACTCGGGCAGAACCGCACGCGAGCTGTCCTTCAAAAAGGGGGCTTCTCTCCTGCTTTATCACAGGGCTTCTGACGACTGGTGGGAAGGCCGTCACAACGGCATTGACGGTTTGATCCCTCATCAGTACATTGTTGTCCAGGACACGTATGTTATTTCTTACTGTTGTGTGTTTGGAAAAGCAGGAATCAGTTTAACATTATTTCTGAAGATGATTCATTGAAATGTTTTTCATTTGTTCATGTAGAGTGTTGTGAAACGTTGCTTCTTTTTTATGTTTTTGAACTTATCAATAAAATCTTCCTCAATAGTTTTGCAAACTGCTTTTTGGCTACTCCAAGGAAGATCCCTTTAAGCAAGGGAGTAAAAGAATTGTGTTGATAAAATATCTGTGGCACCTATGTTTTATACCCTAATAGTGCATCTTGAGGATATAACAGAGTTGTTGTATGTTCTTTCTTTCTTTCCTAGTGAGGATGGGATGTCTGAAAGATCAAGCCCAAAATCTGAAGTAGAAATAAATTCCGAGCCACCTGAAGAAAAAGTGACAGCGAGAGCTGGTTCAAATTGTCCAAGCGGAAGCCACGTGGCTGACATTTATCTTGCAAATATCAATAAGTAAGCCATATCAGCATTTCTTTATAGCATAAAAATGGTCCATTGGCTAGGAAGAAAGTACTATTTCTTGTGAAGTGAAAATAATCAGGTGCTATTATGATCTCCAAATCTATAATGTTGATGAGACTTATTACTTTTTCAAGTATTTAGGATATACTTTTCAGCACTGCTTGATTCTGTGTTCGCCCATCAGGACTCACCTTATTTTCTTCATGGCCTGCGGGCTTTTGTTTCCATTTATATAACTTTCCCAGGGTTATTGGCTTCTGTAAACTCACATGTACACAAATAAAATCTTTTACTCGATTGATTGATTGATTGATTGATTGATTATAAGAGCTCCGCATATGGTAGTTCACATGATTATATGATATAGCAGTTCCTATTTAATATTGCTTTTTATTTAAATCCCAAAATATAAAAATCAAGTTTTGGTTAGATAAAGTGTCTGTTTCTTACTATGTGCAACGTAATATGGATACGCAAAAGTTGCACATTCAACCTGTTCTGCGAGTGAAATATACTCCATCCATTTAAAATGCCTACTTTGAATGTGCAATGGATGTTTGAAAAACAAAGATTTTGAAAGCATTCTAGAAATGAATAGAAAAAAGTGTTTTGAACTAAAAATGAAACTGTTTTGAGTTTAAAATACTTCAATAACAGTGAAAACTGTCCCTTTTTCACTCAGAACAGCTGTTTCACTCTCAAAATGGAAAGTTCCAAAGCCGGAACAATTGAAAATTTAAATACTTGCACATCCTTTTGACATAATTCATTCTCATCTTGTAAATATGCATCTTGTTCCTACAGTATTTTTAAATACTGAAGAATTCCTAAACTGTCTTGATATGTTGGGCTGATGGATAATCTTATTCAGATCTTGAAGGAATCCCAGTTTAACTTTTGCACATTTGTTATTTCAGCATTTGTTTTCAAGGTATTCTACTGAGATGAATACTTCAAATTGTCACAAACGCTGAAATCTGCTGTTGAAATCCACATTTTGTTTACAAATGTTTACTACAGTTATAATGCTATCCATTTATAACTCATCATTTCAAAGAAATTAGAGCAGAATGTATAATTACTTTTTTTCCACCTCCTTAGTTCAAAGGGAGGACGCTTACAGACCCTAAATCACACACCAATCTCAATGATGAAACCCTAATTTAACATTTTAAGAATCCATGACCCCCATACATTACTGCCAATAGCCGGTGCTAGTGGCCCCAACTATTTTAATTCATATTCCGTTCTATTTAATACACACACTGGCTGGATGTTAAAACTACTGTTAACAACTAAAGTAAAGTGGTAGTTTCTGCAGAATGCTCATTGAGCAACTTTCTTTCCTTTCTGAAATTGCCTTTGTCCAGAAGTTATTTCTATCCATGTTGTTTGAAAAAGACATTTTTGTTGCTTTTATAATGACAGACAAAGAAAGAAGCCTGAGTCAGGGAGTATACGAAGAGCATTCCGTCAGAGTGACAGCCACGGATTACCCAGCTCACTGGGGGAACCCACACCATCTGGAGCTATAGCCAGTCCTCGTCCTTCCTCACAACCCATTATGAGCCAAAGCCTCCCAAAGGATGTACCAGTCCCAGACGCATACTCTATCAGTGGCCATGGGAGCCTCAATTCTCTCAGTCGGCATGCCTCTCTGAAGAACAGAATAGATAGCCCCCATATCCGGAAGAACGTGACTGCAGGAAGGTCAAAGAGCTTTAATAACCACCGACCCATGGATCCTGAAGTCATTGCACAGGTAATGAAATTCTAGGCCAGGGTAATCTTCAAAGAGTACCAAACTGATTCTTTCATCTCCTGCAATCATTTTAAAATCTCTTTGGTGAGTTTGATGTTGATATCATTACATTCATGGAATACTCAAAATATTTTCCAGATATTTTCTGAATATTTTGATGTGGGCAACAAGTATTATTTGATGTCAATAATGTATATTTTGCTTCAGTATTTGCTTCAGATCAGGAAACGTCCCCTTAGAGGTGATCAAAACAAGTCAAGTTTTGAATTATGAGGTAACCTTTGATTTTGAATTTCAAATTCAAATCTGAATATTTTACAGTTTTTTAAAAAATTGAAAGTCTGTTTTTCACTTCTAAAACATCAGCTCAGTTTGTGATTGCTGCATGTTTAATCAGTCCCAAAAGCATGAAACAATTACTACATTTTGTCTGTGTAGAATCAATATTCACAGATTCAAGGAGGCTGGAAAAGACCCATATCGTGAACTGAAAAGCATCTCCATTAAATACAGACATACATATTTTATTGAGAACTTTGTAACTTCCTAAACTTTGGGAGAAGCTTATTCTGTTTCTGGAGGTAAACCCAAATGCTAAAAATATGTTCTCTATTATATGTAATATAACAGAAAAAGTTTTCATAAATACTGTTGAGGGAACTGGCCAGATTTTCATGTTCCCTTTAACTGAAGTAGCACCAGTAAATAGAAAATCAGTTCTTTCTCCTTACATCGCTCAAATATTTAACATCATGGAACTGTAGTTACCTATAAACAGATTCAGTAAATCTTACATTTACATAGTGTATGTTTTTTAATTGTATTTTATCCTGTATAATCAAAGATCATCTCTTATCGGTTATATAATCTACCTTAGTAAAATTAACTGTAAATAGATCTGAAAATTTTTACATCCTTTCTGTAGTTTTCTGCAGCTAATAAAGTGAGGTCCTAATGAGACCAACAGTAAAGGAATAAACTCCATAGTAGCATCATAATCACTCTCACCAGTATAGTTCCTCTTATTTTGTAGAATAACTATTTGAATTGAAATTTGATTTATTTCTTCAATCCATGGCCTTCTGATCACTGTTATTCATAAAGCTTTACTATGTCATTTTACTTCTCATAAATCATCTGGGAAAATATTTGCAAGAATCTTATGGAATCTGAGCCACTTCTTAAAGATATGCCTTTTTAAGATTCCAGCATCTTTTCTACCAACAGTGTTGAAATCTCTTGAGCACAAAATGTTAGAAAAGTAGGGGTTTCTTTGCCATTGTTTTCAAACTGTAGTCAATTCTATGTGTGCTTGACTGGTTAGATGTTGAAGAGTCACGAGAGAAGACATCTAGAAGAACAGCCACCTGCCTTGTTTTTTAGGACTTTTCTATTTTTTTTCTTTCTCAGTGTCTGTCTGTGATAAGAAGCTATCCTTTGAACAAAGCGGCTCTCTGTTTCTGTTGGCAGAAATATGGGCTGGTATTCTCTGCATGTGTGTATACACAGCTGTGACCGGATATGGATGCTGAGACATTTAAACCAAGCCCACACAGGAAAATACCTTGTCTCTTAGCTGGAACTTTCTCCCAAGCTGGATGGTGAAGCCAGATTTAAAACGTGCACAAACATGGGGCTCCCCTTCTCTTCACTATTGATGTATTGCTTTCATAAAAGGTCAATAGTCCAGCATGAGATACAAGCCAATATAAACATGCTGTAAAAATCTTAAATTCATCAGGAAGGCCTTGTATCCAGTTTTGTTTAATTAGTTTTTTTTCAGCTGCTCTGCCCACATTTTAAATACATTAGAAATGAGCAATACTAAAGCAGATGGAATTTTAAAAAACTTCCAGTATCCATAAACAATAGTGCAGCTAAGTTTACTGATATTGTACTACACATAGAGAGTAGGTTTTCACTACATTTCCTTCTTCTGTTATGCTTGGATTTTTGGCCAGTTTTTCCTTTTCCAATATTCCTTTTCCAATACAATACGTTTGTAAAAAACAAACAAACAAACAAACAAACAAACAAACATGAGAATATTGCAGTGCAAAGCAATGCATTCCGAAACTGAAATCATACTGGAATTGAGGGGAAAAGTCATAAGGTTGTCATATTCTACAAGGGAGCACACAGAAAAGGAGGTTTTGGGATAGTAGCAGTACTTATACTTAATTGGCTAAGCCATAGCCTTTAACTCCCTCTGTAGCTATTTCATGCATTTTTCCTGCCTAGTTTTTCAAGCTTTGAGCAAGGACATTCATGTAATTTCTTTGCAACGGTATAAAAGTGGCCTACCATTACAGTACCTTCTTTCAGGATGTTTTCCCAATTTCCCAAAAGAGCCAACAACAATGGATTTTCCTTGATGTCTCTCATCCAACTATTAACCAGTTCTGTCCTTGCTTAACTTTTTTTGAGTAGCTTGATGCTACTCAAGTAGAATCTTATGCCATTCTCAAGGGATAGAATCCAAATATAAGAAGGTCTTACTTGTTACTCCTATCAAGTTACGTTGAAATGTTGAAAATTAACAAAAGATATAAACAGATGACAAGTGGGATATAACCTTATGCTAATCATGTATTCTTATATTACTTATTTCAAAAACATGTAATTACAGGCTTAAATTAATATTAACATCATTTCCGATTCTATGATGTTGTCCAACAAATAGGCAGATGTTATGACTTAGTTTTTACCAACCTGGGCAAGAGTCCACTTCTTTATTTCCTGTTCTGTAGTCTAATTGTTAATATCTGTTTTGGTTCTCTTCTTCACAAATGTGTTTTATCTTTGCCATATACTTGGATATTATTGCCTTTATCTCTCTTTACAAAGTTTTTAATGGTTTATATCTTTTTGCTTTCAATTAAAATCTGCTTTTATCCTCTCTCCTCTTTCTGCCAAAATGTAATTCATTGTTTCCATAAGGGAATCTGATCAATAAAACTAAAAAAGGTTACATTAAATTATAGCTGCCCTTTCATATCCTCCCAGGTCTGATTTCAAACTCTGCAAGGTACTCATCTTTCATCTGACATCACTATCTCTCCATGATCTGTATTTTACTTTAAAATCTTTTCAGACTGCAGTCAGAGGCATTGGGTTACTGTCTTTGCTTCTTCCTCTTCCTCCTCCTAGACTGATTTACCTCCCCGAGTGCCTTTTAAAATATCTATGAGGAAACTTAAATGTTGTAGCCAAACTGTGAGTCATGGAAATGTTAAATCATTTCAGTTGTCCAAAAATCTATTATGCCAGGCAAGTCCACATCCATAGCTGAAATGCTAAGTAAATTTGTGGACTTAAAACTGAAACAAGAGAAGAGATTGGCCTGACACATTTCCCTGCTTGTCTCTTGCATTATTTCTTGCATTAACCACATAAAGAGACAAGTGTCATATGAGCAACATTTTTCATACATCTCCAGAGCTTATGGATGTTTAAAATGCCATAAAATATGTAGCATCAATGAGGAGATGCTGAGATATGCCATGCTCCAGATGCAAAGTGGAATACCACTCATTAACCATGAAGCTAGCATGCAGCTAAGCATGTTTCCATTCTTTTCAGGAATCTCAGCACTCTCAAGGTTCAGCTTGGTATACCAAAGGAATGGATAAAAAATACTCAAAATGTGGGTAATTTCTCCTTTTTTATAGATTAAGGAAACAGATTTGAGGATAATATAGATCAGTATGCCCTTCTGACTTTTGTTATAATCTGTTCAAATTTTTTTGCTGCTGTAGTTTTATTAATTAAAAGCTTTTTTTAAAAAAAGCTTCCATTTAAAAATCATCATCATTTAGAATCAGAGTAAAATCATGGAATTCACTGGTTTTCTGAACTTTAGTTTGAAGGATTAAAAAAGGAGACTGAGAATGTTGATGAAGTTCAGAGAAAATAGCTACAGCTCACTTATATAAATTATATGAAAACTTGCATAGCCAACTAAGCTGTCTGCCATCTAAAACCCTAAGAACAGGTTTTTAGATATTATTAGCAGTTTTCTAGTTTCAAGGCAAGGATGATACTAGTCTTGCCAAGGAGATTAATTTTGGCTCCAAGTCCTTCCATGCCTTTGCGTCTACCACTGTCCATTTTGCTTCATATTTCCTATTCAGTATAGACAATTGGTCAACCCAGCTTCTAGTTGTCACATCCAACTTTTTTTTCTTTTTTATAGGATATTGAAGCTACTATGAATTCTGCTCTGAATGAGTTGCGGGAGCTGGAAAGGCAAAGCAATGTGAAACACACACCAGATGTTGTTCTTGATACGCTGGAGCCATTGAAAATGTCCCCTGTAGTTGCACCCACCTCTGAGCCTTCCAGCCCTTTGCATACTCAAATCCTCAAGGACCCAGAACCAGCCTTTCAGCGGAGTGCCAGCACGGCAAGTGACATTCCCTGTGCCTTCAGGCCAGCAAAATCTATCAAAATGGCTGCCCAGGTCAAACCTCCAGCCACTAGGCCAAAGCCAGCAGTTTTCCCCAAAACAAACTCCTCAAGCGCTGCAGTTGCCTCAGCTTCTCAACAGTCTACTGATAAGTCTTGTACTGTGTAAAACTGAAAAGCCTACTGTGAATACAGCATTTTTGTTTCAGCTTAGGGAACTCTGTTAAGGAGACCTTACAATTTCTATTTAATTAGTGTTGAACTTCTACTAAAGATTAGTTCATAAGTTACTGATGCCAGGAATGTTCCCACCAAGAAAGGTCCAGCTAATTAAGCCTCGCATTACACCACCCTTGGCATTTACTAGGGTGTCAAAAGTCTGTGTAACCTGAGACAGAAAGCCTGAGGTCCTTGTGAAATCAATGAGGGAAAGGCACAATTAATTAGCCTATTACTGGTAACTAATCAATACCTTGTTCAAGTGTCTGGTTGATGGGAGACATTTTAATGACCACATGACTTGGAAATTGATAGAAAGGATTTTCTTGCTTCAACCACTACAGGGAAAACAATAAGGTGTTTGTTATTGATGGATGCTTTTGTTGCCACTGGCTAAGTGGGTTTTGCGCATGACTTCGGTCCTCAATAGTGCTACAAGATGTATTAATTTTCCATTCTCTTTGGTCTCTTTTCAAGCATACCCATTCTCAAACACTAGGTTCAGTGTTTTCAATCCAAGGTTGAAAATCCTTATGAAATGTGCCTGGGAAGCCTAGTCCTGGGCTAATAAGGCATGTTTATATACAGACATATATGTTCATTTAAAGTTAAACTAATCTTATGGGAGAAAGAAAAAGTGAGATTTCGCACACATAAAACACTTCCTATTTACTGTATATATTTCCATGGTGCTTCCAGAACATAAGGAAACACAAATATTTCAGAATGAGATTTCAATTAAACAGCCTTTTTTTCATGAGGACCCAGCAGGCAAACTGAAGAAATGTTAAAAATTTAAAACAAGCTATTACAGTTCATTTTGTTTTTCTCACTCAGTCTGCTATGTGTTTGAGATATAACTGGCAGCCTAAATTTAAGAAAATCAGCAGTCTTGAGACAGGCATAGGTCCAGTATGCACCATATTTCTGGAATAGATTACCCTTTCCTCAAGTATTTCACAGATGATCCAATGAATCAGCTTAATATGATATTTTCTATGATGGATAACACTGGTTCCAAATTCCAACAAATGACACAGACTTTTGTTTTCATTTATTGGAAAATAAATTCCTATTTAAGATAGGATCATCCAAAAAACAAAAGAAGGATTTTGAAATAAAATAGATTTTGTCCCACTTCTCCAGTTGTCAACTGATGCTGAGATAAAGAATTGAAATGTGTTTGTTTAATGCTCCAGCTTTCAAATTCCAGCCTATTTTCTTATGATTATAGTTAGTTTTTTAAAATAATTTTATTAACAAATTGACAGTGGGTTCTTTTTTTCAGATTACGGCTATTATTTTTAAACTGATCTTTTCTTTTGATTTTCTTAACTTTCCCCCCCAAATGCTTGGGTATTTAATTGCCTATAAAAGGCCTCACAGTCTCAGAGATAAAATCAAACCATGTGGATTTGGGGGATCATTTTCTCCCTGTTTGTGAGTCCACATTTCCTCTACATCTTGAATTTTTAGACTTGAGTACTGCAGTCTGATAATTAACTCTCAGGATTGGTCAGAACTCCTTCCTTCCTATTATGTTTCACTCAGGCAAAACTACTGGATATTTTAGAGTACTTTTTTTTTAAAGATTACATTATTGCTGCCAATTTTTAAGACAGAGGTTTTGTCTGCTTTTTTGCCTGTGGTGGCCAGAGGGAGGATCAGCATTATGTCTCTCTCCTAGTAATAAACCCCCAATGCCTACCACAAGTCTCCCTTTCATTAAGAGCACATGAAAAGCCTTACCACATGGTGTGAACAGGCATCTCATTTTCCAAGGTGATGGGCAACCTTGCTAATCAAAACAACTCACATATATAACACTTTATTTTTACTAGGTTTATACCATGCATTGTACCCCTGGAAAACTTCTAGTTACCCAACTGGATTGTGTGTGTGTGTGCATTAAGAGTGTTTTTTAACAGCTAGTAGTTGGCAATTTTTGTCTATTTAACTGTCCTTTTGGTATGTGTTCTCTCTCTCTCTCTCTCTCTCTCTCTCTCTCTCTCTCTCTCTCTCTCT
>JANHFL010009455.1:292375-310758 GCA_032468155.1 Oxyrhabdium leporinum | reverse complement strand
TATTAAGTAAATAGATTCCTTGGGTTGAGCAAGTACAGCTTAGGAAGGACAAAGGCAAAATGGACTGCTAAATTGGCTACCCCCACCCAGTCACATGACCACTTAGCCACGCCCACCCAGCCACGCCCACAGAACTGGTAGTAAAAAAAATGGATTCTACCACTGGAAATAACACATCTTGAATTTGCAAGTAGCATTATGTTGGAGTAGATCAACTGAGAAATTTCAGATTCTTATTATGACAGCCTATTGGTTAAAGAAAAATGACACTTCCTGATATATAAATGATGAAATAAGAGGAACAGAAAATTCATGTGACTAGAAGCATTTTTATTGCTTCATATTCCCTTTATTTACCTAGTGTTTCTAAGAGTTCTGAAATAAAATATGGGAGAATGCAGGAAGGCACAATAAAGACACATAGATAAAACTTTTAATTTAAATTTCTGTAGAGATTCATCCATCTTTGGGTTGTCCCAAAGGTGCTTTTTCTGGAGGCAACTGGATTTTCTTGTTTTTTTTTTCTTTTGAAGACATTTAATTAAATATTATTTTGGTATGCCAAAAGGCATAAAAAGTAATATTGTTCCTTCTAATTTCTTCCTATACAGAAATATGAAAATATTGATAATTAATATTTGGTAAGCATAATTTTACAGAAGTTTATTAGTTCCTGGCAGATCAGTGAAAATGGTGAAGCAGCTTGGCATTCTGTGGGAAGCAGTTTTATTTCCCAAAACATTTACTGGGCAATAACAAGAAACTACTATTATCAGTTACGTTATCAATGTTTGGACCAAATAGATAATCCTGCCTCCCAAAGTCAGCAAAGAAAGCAAATGGCTGTAACTCTGACTTTGCTTCTGACTTTAATATTTTAGATAAGTTACCCAAGAATGGGTCTAAGACTGCCATGTTTACTTCTAACAAAACTGCATCAGTAAAATATGATGGGAACTAATTCTGCCTTCCAAGATTGCAGCCAGAAATAAATATAGAGAATATGCATTTTTACTTGACGTACATGTGATTCATTAAAAAAGAAGAATAAGAACTCAAGCTATCCAAGTGTAATAGGAAGAAGGGGATTGATTTGGAAGAAGCCATTTACGAGATGTTTTTCAATTACTACCATGTAAAGGTGATGGGGAAGCAAAATTGCTAGGTAGTGATTGCTCCTATTTTTGGATAAAACATTTGAAGATTCTGTTTTAATATGAAAGAAAAAAGTCAGGAAGATTAATATAGATTCATGCCAGACATCTTCTGTAATATAGGACGTGATCAGATGTTTCATTAGGCCTCAATGAATTGCCCTTTTAACATTTTCAAAGAAACTATCAAGGATATATATCACTAACCTAAGCAACCCCCTACGGACAAGTTTTTTCTAAAGCCAGGAGCCACTCCAGCAAAGCTGACTGTTTCTTAAGGTACCTCTATTCCAGTTCCACTAAGAAAAAGGAAGTGTCAAACCTTTCAGAGTTCGTAGTAAACACTGGTCCTTCGTCTGCAAGGTAACAAATGAAATTAGCCTTCAATAAAGCTGAAATGTTATACCCAGGGGTGGGATTCAAAAATTTTAGCAACGGGTTTGCTGCCTGGTTGCTGGGTGGGCATGGCCATGGTGAGCATGGCCTAGTCGGCCTCCTGCACCACGGCAGGGGGGGGCGTTTTTATACTCCCTGGCCTCCAGAGGCTTTCCTAGAGCCTCCAGGAGGGCAAAAACGGCCTCCCTGGGCTCCGGAGGCTCTCCAGAGCCTGGAAACAGGCCCATTTCTGGCCTTCCCAAACTTCCAGGAAGCCCGTTTTTCACCCTCCCCGAGCCTGCGCACATGCCCTGCACTTACCTGCATCCACAATGGGCCGCGTGGAGACTCCTGGAAGGGGAGGGGAAGGGAGGGGTGGGGTAGGAGTGTTGTAATCCTGCGAGTTAACTGAACTCACGCCCGTGTCTAAGATCATGATAAAAGTCTGTCGGTTGGAAGTAGGGCGTGACAGGGTAACGGAGCAGGACAGAAGTAAGAACTGATAAGCAACTTGGTTTTTTCCATGCTATTGTATTGAGAACTAATCTTCTGATTGGAGTACATCTGTCACATTGCTATGTATGAACTGTATACTCACTTCCTGGTTCTTACTCAATAAAAGCAAGCCTTGGGCACGCAGTCGAGGCTGGCCATCCGAGACATGCCTTGGTGTCTCATTTTATGACCAGACCGGTCAGCCACACATTGTACCCCAAAAATTCATCTATGGAGTGGAGGTCAGATGCTGAGAAACAATATATATTCATATTGGGGTTTTGTCAGTTTTTGCACAATTTTGTGCATAGAGCACAAACAAAGGAAAGATACTTTAATTCCCACATTGGATGACTGGCTGGAAAAGTAGATGGAATTAGCAGAGACAGCTAAATTGACTGTCATAATAATAATAATAGTAATAGTGATAGTGATAGTAATAATAATAATAAATATAATTAAGTTTGTTTCTACTTGGAACCACTTCTGGCCTTTGGGTTTTGCTGATTAGATAATAGTTAATATATACTATTGTAAAACTAAATAATCGAGGTGTATATTTGTATCTCATTCTACTGCGCTAAAAAGAGTCAGAAGTCAATGCTTTTCTTTCTTTTTTTCCTTTTCCCCTACTCCTTTTCTCTTCCCAGTTTCCTCCCTTACTTTCCCTATTTTTCTTTATATTTAATATTTTGATTAACTAATAAAAATTTGGAACTAGTTTCTTGTCAGGTTTTTTTCTGAGCGCAATTCAGACTGTTGTTTTTAATCATCAGATCCCTAAATAGTTAGAATCTTAATTATCAGCAGGACTCACTCTCTTGATGTGAACCTTCTGAGGCATTAAAACAGCATAAGTCCTTTTTTAAAAAGATGCCAGGCTTTGAGAGGTTTGTGCAGGTGAGGGCTGTCTTCTGCATTGCTGTTTCCTGTGTTGTACTTGTTTTCTACTTTTACTCAGACCTTTTAAGTTAAATTTCTAAGCGTGCATCAATTTTTAATTGTTATTTTCATTTACACTATCAGCCACTTTCAGTACACTGTAAACAGAACAATAGATTTTAATTGTACTAATGTTGATTCTAACTAGTTCAGCGCACTGCCAGTTTTAGAAGATCAAATCTTGAATGGGGTATTGAATTTAACCTAGTTCCAAATGCAATATTAATTATGATGCAGAAATCTCAAATCCTATAATGCAACTTTTTCAAATATAGGAAAGTATATAATTCAAAGCACAAATGTCTTTCTATCCTTTGTCTAAGAATAGAAACTGCTATACCCAACAGTCTGATTTCTTAATATATGTCAAATGATTAAATTTAAAAAATAGCTGGAGAGATAATGTGAGGATTATATATCAAAAATGCACAATTATTTCATTTGCAGATGGTCTGAAGTTTTTAGCCCTTTAGGAAAGCGCTAAAAGCACACGCTTGAACCCCTGAGAAAACCACTGTCAAAATATGATTTAGAAACTCAAGGAAACAAATCAGATTTTTGCATTTTAGAAGTAGTGATAGAGGGAGTTGAAGTTTCCGGAACTTTGGGTTAAAGTGACCATGTCATACTGGAATTCAATATAATGCAAATGCAAGCAATAGAAAATAATACAACCAGTGCCTTAAACTTTAAAAGAGCTGATTTTAACAAACTTTAAAAGAGCTGATTTTAACAAACTCCGAGAGACCCTAGGAAAGATTCCATGGATGAAAATCCTAAAGGGGAAAACAACTCAAGAAGCATAGGAAACTCTGGAAAATCTAATCATAAAAGCCCAGTCCAGCACAATACCACTGAAAAAGAAAAACAAGAAATTCAGTGTATTGCACTGAAAACAATTGATTCAATTTATGATAGATTATGTGCCATTATATTGATACTGACTTAAATGTGCACAGATAGATTGTTTTTTGGGTGGGGAGAACAATCTGTTGGTAATTTAGTCCTTCAGATCTTCCAACAGTGCATCCATTGCTGCTGTAACTGAGTCCATCATCTGACTGCTGATCATCCTGTTTTTTTCCTAACACATTTCCCAGCATTGTAGATCTCTCAAGGAAAGTAGATGTTGAAATAATGTATTCAGAATGTGATTGAGACTAGTCATTTGTGTCACAAAACAGAGTTCTGTGATTCCATGTGTTTGTTTTTCTGACTATCCAAGGTATTCCGAGGAGTTTTCTAAAATGCCAACATTGAAAGGAGCAATGCTCTTCCTATCCTACTTGTTTAAAGTCCAACATCTTCTTCCATGGAGTGTCATAGGAAAAACCATTACCTGCATGATTAGATCTTTGCAGGCATGGAGACATCATAGCACCTGTGTATTTTTTCCAAAACCTTCTTTGTTATTCCACAAAATGTCACTAGAATATTTTCCTATAATGTTTTTATTTATGTTGTTTCTTTTGGTGTCTGTGGTATATTTTTGTCTGCTGGTTCTTTACTGATGATAACCAATCCTAAAAGGCATAACTGTCCACCATTTCATTATTTTCATTGTCATTTCTAAGGCTGATTGCTTTACCTGTTGTCATGAGTTAGGTCTTATATTAAATCTGAGTCTTGTTTTTTTCACTAGGCTCCTTGAGTTGTATTATTAGAGGTTCCAGAATATTTGCCTTTTTAGCTATAATAGTGGTGTTATCAGCCTAGCATACACTATTTTCATTTGTTTGCTTGTTTGCTTATTACCTTCATTCCGCCCCTCTCGTCCTGGGGCTACTCTAGGTGGCTTACAATAATAAAAAGGGAAAAAATGAAAGGAGTGTAAACAGAACAGAAAGAAAATAATAGACCCATAAATTAGCAATGAAAAAGCGAAACAAGAATACATCAATATGATAACTAAAAAGTTGGATAAGTGGCGAGCAGAGAGCAAGAGGAGGAGAGAAGTGGTGTCTGCCATCAATCCAGCAGCCACTTCCAGCCTGGAACTCCCCCTTTTGGCCCCAGGCTGTTTGGCAGAACCAGGTCTTCAGGTTCATACAGAAGAATAGAAGGAGGAAGAGGATCTTACCTTAGAGAGTAAGATGCTTCAAAGGGCAGGAGCTGCATCAAACATGACTCTGGGAAGAACCCAAGTTTTTGTTTCTTCCTCAGTTTTAATACTGCTTCCCAATCCAAATTCCCTGAATATATTTATTCAGTGCATAGGTTGAATAAATAGAGAACATATTGTTATCACTCTTTCTCCTTTGACTTCAGCCAAAGATAGTCATCTATAATTGTTTTATACATTTTACTTGGATGGATTAATGCTGAATAAAAATATTAAGCCCAGAGATTTACATTGGGGTTTGTTTTTTTTAATGCAGGAGGCAGGGGGTCTGAAAATGCCTTTAATAAAAGATGGCCAAAGATTTATCTTCCTTTTGAAAGATGATCTAAAAGAGACTTACTGCTGGACGATTAACAGGATTGCATATTCTAAAATTAAGCATATGTGGACCAAATAGCATATAATTGCCCCATCACTTTAAAGGCTCATAAATTTCTAGCTAATTTATGCACCTGGAAATTCCTATATATACTACCCAATTTTACTCTTGAAATCGGAACAATTTATTCTCGGTTATATGCTTATTTAATATATAGATGAATAAGTGCATTTGTTACCATCCCAATAGATTTGTTTGTAGTGATGATAATTTGCTGGGGGAAAAACACCCTGACTGGATATTATCTGTCTACTCAAGATCTGAAGTGTAATATGTCAGCAAATCTTGAAGCAAAGAGCTGTTGCATTCTTAACTGTCATTCGGCAGCCAGATGTTTAATGTATTGCTTATTTGTTCACTTTGCAGTTCAAAGTATTGTACTATAGTGTGAAAGACTTCCTGCTTTCTATAAAGCAGTGGCTTTTTAATATCCAAATGACCAAGCTATTAAAAGTATTGGCAATATTTGAATAAAAAGGTATGCATGTGGAAGCAGAGAAAATATGAATCAATCACAATTCCAGAGACAATTATTTTATACATTTGTAGAGAAATTTCTCATATTTCTCTTCAACAGGGTGGTCTCCCCTGTAGATTTTAAATTCATGGCATATTGCTAATGACACAGGCAAATAGCACCCAGCCACTAAACAGATTAGGGCTTTAAAGGTTAAAAAACAATGCCTTGAATTCATCTTGGAAAACAATCAGCACAGATTTTTCATGGTAAGTACAATATGGTCATTGTATTGTATTCAACTTAACTGCTACATTTTTCAGCAGTTGTATTTTTGGAACATACTTCAAGTGTGATTTAATGTATTGTAGTAGTCTATTCATGATTTAACGAATTATAGATAAACACACAAATAACATATTTTCTAAGGAGTGTTTGCTGTTAGTGCAGTAAATTAATTGGTATGAATACAGAAGTCACTACTGATAAAGCTGTCCTTCTGAAATTCAACTTTACTGCTGAAAAACCCAGTGACAGGATTTAAAAAGTAAGGCTCTGTTGTGGTGCCAGATGCTACAATAAAAAGGTTATTTGGAGTACACAGAGGGAGAAAACTATTCAGAGGCACCAGAGAACAAGTAAAGTTACTTACTTTCGAGCATTTATCAAAGTAGAACATCCAGCAGAAGTAAGAAGTTCCATATTTCCATTATGGTCTATGTGAAACAGATACAGATAATCACTATTTCCTGACGCTTTGGGAGTTGCAAAGTGCATCATTTTGAGTGTTTAATTACAGTTGTGGTGCTATTACTGTTCTAAAAACAGCAATAAAACTGCCAAAACGTTTTATGCTTCCAATAAATATTCCAGCAGTATTTCTGCAGCTGTACAACTGAGCAATTGTTGTAGCATGCATTGACTTAATGTAGTGTCCTATGGTTGGATTATAACATAAGTTTGGTTTTGATTTATTTTCAGATATGTACACGCGTACCACAAATGACATATTATTAGTATTTAACTCAGAATTCTCTGCCAAAACAATACTAGCCTTTAAGTTTTAGTAATTTGGGGATTAAAAAAAGAACGGATTACATTGTATGAAATAGTTTTGCAAAATGATCCAAAATAGGGGGTTTTGGCCATGGTTGGTCATGGTTGGTGCTCTGTGTGTGGCCCCATCTGTGCTGCTGCTCGGTGTAATTAATACCAAACGGTTTTTGCTCACCTCAGCAGTAATTTTGGAGGGATGTAGAATGGGGCTTGTAAATATGCAACCAAAATTGCTCTGGTTTTCTTATTTAGTTCTGTAGAAAATTGATGCAAACAAGTATAAGACTTTTAATGAACATTCAGAATATTCCAAACAGTCTAAGCTAAAGTGCATAAGGGCAGTTACCTTGGCGGGAAATCATAGTGGTGGGGATCTCTGTCTATATTTTACGTTTCTGCCCCTACATCTTTATCTCTTTGGGAATACTACTCTGTCTTGATTATAATCACAGCAGATCAAAACCATGGGTATAAGCGCATTATTTTTTTGTTTGACTTAAATCTGAGATTCTATTTTGCCTCAGTATCGATCTAGCTTAATCTGACTCTTAATATTAGATCGGTGATAGCATCACTGGAGAAATCAAAGAGGCTCAGTTTCTTTTGGATCCTATTTCCCAGGAAGATTTATAGTTGTCTTCCAATATTAGATGGGTCAGTCCATTAGAGTCATAGTGTAGTTTCAACCAGTAGGTAAAAATATTTATCCAGAGATTGGATTCACATTTACTGACTCCTGCTTCCTGTCGAAGCACTACCTTTGAAACACAGTGGGTTACTTGAAAGATACTTCTTAGAAATGTTGTTTGAATCCTTTCTAAAGTGATTGTGCTATTATATAGTCCTAATTGATCCCCGTATAGCAATTGTGCTTAGCCTTTAGCAGCAAACAACTTAATTGCAGCAGGGATAAACTGTACTTCTCTGGAAAATAATAAGTTTGCACAGCTGATGCAGATCTCTGTGCGTTGCAAAATACATAATCCAGGTGGGCATTTCTGCTTTCGGAGGCTTGAAAAACTATTCTTAGATAACTAAAAATGTTAATCTGCTGAATGGACTGCTAGTCACTTAAATGTGAGCCAGCAGTGTGCTGCAGCTGCCAGAAAAGCCAACACAGTTCTAGGCTGCATAAACAGAGGGACAGAATCAAGATTACGTGAAGTGTTAATACCACTTTAGAATGCCTAGGTAAGGCTACACTTGGAATACTGCATCCAGTTTTGGTCACCACAATGTTGAGACTCTAAAAAGAGTGCAGAAAAGAGCAACAAAGGTGATAAGGGGACTGAAGGCTAAAACATATAAAGAACGGTTGGTGGAATTGGGTAGTCTAGTTTAATGAAAAGAAGGACCAAAGACTAGCAGAGTTCCAATATCTCAGGGGCTGCCACAAAGAGGGAGTCAAGTTATTCTCCAAAGCACCTGGCAGGACAGGCAGGACAGGAAGTAATGAATGGAAACTAATCAAGGAGAGAAGCAAATTAGAACTAAAGAGAAATTTCCTGACAGTTAGAACAATTAATCAGCGGAGCAACTTGCATCCAGAAGTTGTGAATGCTCCAACACTGGAAGTTTTAAGGAAGAGCTTGGACAAACATTTGTCTGAAATAGTATAGAATTTCCTGCCTGAGCAGGGGGTTGGACTAGAAGACCTCCAAAGTCCCTTCCAACTCTGTTATGCTGTTAACCTAAATTCCAGCTTCTCTGTTTTGGGCATTTAGAAAAAAGTAAGAATCTTAATCTTAATGTAATTTATTATTAGTTCCTCCTCTGTACAGTAACACATAAGTGATCTCAAAGTTGTTTTAAGCGAATGGGGATTAATGACAGGATTACAGCATTACTTGCATGAGTATATATCTAGAAATATATGTATTTTTTTTGTATGAAATACAAATGCCCATGAAAATAATAAAGACATATTAGGATATTTGATTCTTTGAGTTTAATGACTTTCTCCCAACTACAGTATCTACCTATTCCCCATCCACTCTCTCCAGTGAAACTTTCACCAGATTTATTTCATCCCCATAACATTGAGTTTACAGTCTTAATTTCATTGTTTGCAGTTGGCCCACCTGTGCTGAAAGGGACAAGTACCAAAGGCTAACTTGGTTTTCTTGTAGAGATAAACTGTTGTCCTTGTCCACAAAAGTAGGGTCAGCCTCATGTTTTGGATGATTAATGGAGGAGAAGCAATTCATTCAGTTGGCTGCACTTATTCTGCCTTCGTGGCTACTCAGGAAAGAGTTACAACCAATTACAGTTTTAGTATTTATGAAAGTTCTGAGAACTAGGGTAGAGTTGATATTTACTTAAGGCGAATAACACGGAACTGCCAAGAGAAAATAAACATGCTGGTGAAGGTTAAGGCATAGATTCTTAAAAGGATAAGAAGATGGAGATCACAATATCTACAAACATATCATATTCTTCCCTGGAGTTCAACAAGCATGAATAATTTTGCTTTACACAAGGAGTTATTTGTTTGGTTGGATTTATAAGGCAATAATTTTTCTTTGTCCTTTCCAGATAACTGAAACAGAAAAGAGGAGATAAGTCTGTACACATATTGATATTTCATTTTCCTAAATACTACATTTTAACAAATGCAGTGTGTTGGTTTTTTTTTAAAAAATGGAAATAAATCCAAAATCAATTTAAGAACTTGTGTGTTCAGACTTGCCATTCTAAACTGATTTTATGAATGAATGACTGAAAGCTGAAAGTTTGAATGTGTTGGCTGACAGACTTTGCCAAAAACTAGTTGAGAGACATTCTTTTTATTCATAGATTTTAAGTATCATCAACCATAGTACCTATATACATTATAATATAATTGGTTTAGTATAGCTCAGATTGTATCTGATTCACTTTTGCACCTTTGCTATTAGGTCAAAAGATAGTTGGACAACATTTGTCTCATTGGCCACATAATTTGTCTTAACATAGTATGAATGAATGAATCAATCAATCAATCAATGAATGGGAGAATGTGAATGACATTGTGAGTTTGCCTCACTATCTTTCTCTTATTCATATCAGGAGATAAAGATCAAAGCATTACTTACGATAAGTAAATAAAGCTCCTTAAATTCAGTGAGATTCAATAACTTCCAGAAGAATACAGAATTGCTTAAAGTCATATTGCAGTAAGAGGCTTTTGGAGGTGCAAAATATGTAGGTTAGGGTCAGCCAGTATTAGTTTTTTGTTCCCACTACACCCTATTTATCCCTTAAAACTCATGAATCTGTCTCCCAAAATGAGCCCTGGGCCCATCCACTCTTGTCCCTTGAGTCAAGTGAAGTTGAATGCCCTTATACAGTTATAACATCTGTTTTTGCAAATGAAAAATAAAAAGATATGATCCTAATAATTTTTTATCCCAAAATATACATTTTAAATGCACATTCCCCTAAAGACACATTTGGAAAGATCTGTATTTTTATCTAACTGAATTACAAATTTCAGAGGCGCATATAGTAGAAAAAAATTATAGTTTTCTGATTTATGTATGAACCTGGGAATGAATTAGCTCAGTGTGCTCAGAGCAATCCAGCTAATATAGCAATCTTAATGTAGCAGACCCACAGCAACAACTTAAAACCCTAAATTTCATGGTCTTGTTAGAACTTTGTTTATGTTTGTGTAGCAAAGCATGTATTGTCATCTGGGGACTGTTATTGGAAAGTGTAGGGTCTTTTTTGGGAGAACAGAAGGAAAGAGACCAAAAATAAATGTGTATTTCACCAATGATAAGGCACGATTGGGCCATGCAGCTCATTGGATATAATGAGCAAACAAACCTACATTACTAGTGAGTTACTTACCTAAAACTAATTTGAATATGGAAAAACAAGGACATCAACCTGGCAACCAAATGTAGGTTAGTTTGCTCTACTGTGTATGGCATGGTTATGAAGATTGGAGCTTAAAAAAGTAAAACAGAAAGAAAATTGACTCATTTTAGCTGTCGTGCTGGAGAAGGCTGCTATGTATTCCTTGGACTGCAAAAGACTAACAAGGAGGCAAAACCAGTAGACTGTGTCTCACTTACTTTGGCCATGTCATGAGAGGGAATTCACTGGAGAAAGTAATTATGTTTGGAAGAGTTTGCGGTAAAAGGAAACCAGCCATCAGAGAACACGGTGGCTGAAACCTATCAAAGCTGACACCAGACAGAGCATAGAAAAACTCAAATAGTGCAAGATCAGAGGATGTGGAGAGACACGTCCTGTAGAATCGCCAAAGACTCCACTGAACGGATAACATCATCATCAAAATTTAATTTGTAAATAGTCATAGTAATACAGCTAATATTGTCCATTATTTTTCCTTCCCTTTTAAGCATAAGTTGTTTAAAGATATTAATTACCCACCTAAGAATAGCAACATATTTATATTCTGGAAGGTCCAGGTGCTATTTGTGGGAGTCTCCCCTGCATGTTGCTGGCTCCACAAACTTTTACTTCAGTCTTCAAATTATGATGGATTAAAAAATGATGATTGATTTTGATTCCATTTAGGACAAGGGTAGAAAATATTTTATTGACGAGTGACCTCACTTACTGTATGCTTTGGAGGTTTCTTTTGGTTTTGAGTTATAATATCCATTTTGGGGCTTCTACTATGATTATTTTCTCAAAATAGTACAGGATGGGTGCCTTTAAATCATAGCAGTTATGGATAAAGGGGAGGCAGCAAATGGGGATCTTGTGGTCTTTGGAGCAATTTTTCTCAGTCTTGGCAACTTTAAGATGTGTGAACTTTTATAAGACATCTTAAAGTCCATATATCTTAAAGTTGTCAGGATTGAGAAAGACAACTCCAGAGTGATAATACCAATCACTCTGATTTATTTTTATAAATGTTGTTACTCACTCACCAAAGTAGATCTGAGGTCTTTTGGTGAGTGAGTAACAGAGAGAATTTATAAAAATCTCAGAATTTCATTTTGTTCTCATATGTATGCCGATGCCTCATAAAAATAGGATTTAAGCATGCATTTTGTAAACTGGATAAACTCTTCTAACTTTCAACATAGATTGAAAAACAAAATTTGCAGAGTGCAATGCAAAGAAAGCTGTGTAAAACATATTTAAATCTAAGAAAAGTCCCTCTCATTGAATATGAAGGACAGATTTTTCCATTATCTTTAATTAGTTTGTAATATTTTGTGAATCACCTTAATCACTCTTGGCTGGAATGTATTACTTTACACTCACAGAAGTAGTTTTAGTTCTTTTTTGTAGTTTTTCTTTTTAATATCAAATATGAAAAACCTTTTCTGTATTTTTGAAGATTTTTCTCCTGTGTGCACTACTTGTCAAACCCACACACATGATAAAAATATGGTAAAAACTAAATTACTCCAAAATAATAATTTTAGGCATTATAAAACTCAGGGGTCAGAATTTCTGGGGAGATCCCTTTTGCTTGCAGGTCTTTTCCAGCCTTGCAGTTGCAACCAACCTGCTGTAAATTGGGCCACATCTTATTTCTCCCTTCAAAACATCTGCTAAGGTTTGGATTTCACAAGGTCCATAATCATTGTTAATTTTATAAAAATTTCAATTTGAAATAAGTCAAAATCCATTCAGAGAAGTAAGAATGGGGTAAGAAGAAAGGGAGGGGGTGTTTTTCTTTCCTGTTTTTTTTAAAAACACTTCATTACAATATCAGAGTTTTTTTAAAAAATCATTTTAAAAGATTAACAATATATCGATTCCAATTATCAATTACCAGTAACTACTGAGTTTGCATTATGATCTGTAAGCATATGGGTGTGTGTAGTTCAGTTTAGTGTAGTAGTTAAGGCACCAGGCCCGAACCTGATTCTTGGGGAAAAGGAAGTGGTACACCATTTCTGAAGACTGCATGGGATGGTTGCTAGGAGTAAAAAATGATTTGAGGGAATGACTTAAAAGCATATATGTGACCTACTACAGTATTACACTTCCTACTTTCTATACTTTAACTAAGAAATATGTGAACACTTTAACCTGTCTCTATTACATGTATTTACAATTAACTAATCTTTTTGTATTGTGGCACACAAATTTATACTTGATTTGGAAAAAGCTGCACACAACTACTTGGCATGTCAGAAATTACAGGGAACATTGCCTGTATATACCTCATAAATCTATACATAGTGCTAATGATTGGAACACAGATTGTACAGGTAGTCCTCAATTTAAGACTACAATTGAAACCAAAATTTATGTTACTAGGTGAGAAATTTGTTATGTTTTGCCCTATTTTACAACTTTTTTTGCCACATTGGTTAAGTGAATCATTGCAGCTGTTAAATTAGTAACACGGTTGTTAAGTAAATCTGGTTTACCCATTTACTGCTTGCAAAAGGTGTTCACATGATCCCGGGACACTGCTATCATCATAAATGTGAGTCAGTTGTCAAGCATCCTAATGTAAATCATGTGACCATGGGAATGCTGCACCGGTCATAAGTGCGAAAAAGTCATAGGTCACTTTTTTCAGGGCCATTGTAACTTTGAATAATCACTAATGAACTGTTGTTGTAAGTCGAGGACTACCTGTAGTAGTGTATTGATGTAGTGCAATGCAACTCTCCATATGGTTATTCACTGCTAGTTTAATAGCATATTTCCCCTAAAGATGGTGAACTGAAGATGGGAAGTTTTAAGAGGGGAAGGGACAATTTTAAAAAAGAATCTTTTCTTTGATTTTAATATATGCAGAGGAGGTTTCAAAGCTTTCTTCTCCGTCCTCCTTCTTCTGTGAATATAAAGCTTCATTTATACCAGACATTAATTGGGTTTTCTCTTCTGTTATCTCCAGAGATTTGAAGAATAACTTAATTAGTAACATTGAACCAGGAGCCTTCTATGGACTTTCAGAACTGAAACGTCTGTAAGTATTAATTGCAACTGAAATTACCTTAAAAATTATACCCGTATTGATATTGATATTTGGTCTCCAGAGAATCGGGAATATATCACTGTGCAATTATAAGATAAAGGCAGTGTTGGGATTCAGCCAGTTCGGGCTGGTTCACGCAAACCGGTATTCGAAATTCTGGCTCTCCCAGTCATTCCTCATCTTGTCCACTCACCCTGAACAGCTGCTGCTGCTCTCTGTCTGACTTCCTAGCTTGCCTTGATCACACAGTCTCTGAGGGCCAGCCAGCTTGCCTGCCTTCAGCTGCATCCCACACGGCCTGGCAGCCTGGGTGAGCCTGCAAGCAGCAAGGCCTGAATTCCGGCCTAGCTGCCTCCCACGGGGCCCAGCAAGCTTGCCTGCTTTTGGCATGGCTGAATCCCACACTGCGCTATTCGTGCGGCCCAGCTAAGCTGCCCCGATTTGCCTAGGTGAGTGACTGCTAGCAGTAAGCCCCGAATCCCAGCTTAGCTGCCTCCTACGTTGCCCTGTGGTCCCTGAGGCCCAGCGCGCTTGCCTGCCTTCCCTGCTGCCTTCCCTGTGGTCCTCGAGGCCCAGTGGATCAGTGGCCGGCCCTCGGGGGAGACTCTGCACTGGGGATGCATCCAGGCCCAGAGGAACCCCTGCTACAATCATACAAGAAATTGAACATATGAGAAATTGTGTTCTGCCTTAGGTTTACCCACAGCATATGTTTCATAAACATATATTGACAAAGCAACGTAGTCCAGATGAAAAAATCAAGGAATGAAGAATGGATAGGCTTTACGGGGGTCATTGACAGTATAAGCTACAGTTTTATATCTAAAATTGATGATGATTATATACCATTAAGTCTGTGTTGGCCCTGGTGGCCATGTAGATAGATTTTCTCCAGGATGATTTATCCTCAACTTGGACCTGCCAATTTTCCAATAGTGCACCCATCACCACTCAAATTATACATTTGCTGATTGTTCTTCTCTTTTTGTCTACCCTTTCTAACATGTAATTTTGAATAGAGCTAAGTGTTTTCCTGAATTACAAATAAAAGTAGTAAGTGCAAAAACTGCAGAAAAATAAGAGTAAAGTTGCATGCTAATAGTATAACAATAATCTATATTATTGTAAACGGAAAGGAATTGTAAACAAAAATATTTATGTGGTATTAATATCTCCAAAAATTGATCATCTAATTTGATACAGTACTGTACCTATAGAATCAGTTAATTAATTTAGCAAACCCTAAAACATTTTAACATAACAGTGAAATTTTAAAATTTGAAACACTGTTATTAACATCACTATTAAGATTCAGTGACAAGATTTGGTCCAGCAATATAACATAATAAACATCCTAAAATATTTATCTAACTAAATGTGATGCTCTTTAAGAGATCTTTATAACTATATGCTGTTAAACTGAATTTTTGGATTCTTATTTTTAAGTAGACTACAAAAATACTATTTGGAACATTCAGAATGTTTTGTACCAAAAAAAAAATACTGTGTTCAGCATTTTTGTATTTCCAAAATTTTTGTAGATGTAGGTCACAGTGCAAAAGAACTGAAATCTATACACTACTAAATCTTTCATTGTCATTATCATTAACCAGGTGAAGTGTACATGATAGGGCAACAATTTTTGAACCAAGGTACCTCAAATGGGCTAATGTATAGAATGTGGTCAAAATCCATGATTCCTATGGGAATGAAATTTGAGAAAGTTGTGGCTGTTTCAGGCTGCTGCTGTGGTTGGGCTGCTGCTGCAGTGACATGATGCTTTTTCTGAATGTTCTGTGACAGTTTCCCTGTCACTCTCATGCTCCCTCACTCCCTCCACTACCCAGCAACAAGGAATTGACCCCCCCAGGTGACTGTTAAAGAAGCAATAATTTTAAGGTGAATGAAGAAAGGCCTAGAAATTTTTGTTGTTTTATATGCCTCCCCTCTGGCACAAAAAAAACATATACAGGTATCTGTATCCCATCTTTGTTCAGGAACTCAGGGCATCTCTTTATATTTCTTCATAACAACCGTGTGAGGTAGGTTGGGCTGAAAGTCACTAAGTGAGCTGCTGTGGCTGCAGATGGAATAGAAACTGGATCTCTCTGGTGTTAGTCAAATACATTATCCACTATACCGTAGTCCTTGCTTTCTACTCTGAAAGTGAGTGTAGATTGCCTCTCCTTCAGCTATTGAAGATCAGGTAGTCTGGTCCTATCCTAACTCTCAAGAAGTCACATGATTCTATTTTTAAAATGTATCTGACATCTTCTTTCAACTCAGTGGAGAAGCTGACAAGATTCTAAACTGTTTTGAGGTGAGAATGGCAATGAACAATGTTGTAAAAAAAAGTGAAATTAAAACAAAATAAAATAATGTCAGCATAATTACGCTATGCAGAAAGAGAGGGGGGATGTTATGGTCAAGAGATGATCCCAAACATTGTTGGGATGTGGTAAGGAGGAGGAGGAGAAATAAAGAACCAGAGAATGAAAAGGCTGAACATCTCCAGAATCACAAGGAAAGGTACAGAATTAAGAGACAAGAAAAGATGGAGGAGGAAAGAGAAAACCAACTGGAGAATACAGGTAGTCCTCGACTTACAACAGTTCATTTACTGACCTTTCAAAGTTACAACAGCACTAAAACAAGTGATTTATCACCATTTTTCACACTTACAAACATTGCAGCATCTCCATGGTCAGGGGATCAAAATTAAAATGCTTGGCAACTGACTTATATTTATGACAGTTGCAGTGTCCTGGGGTCACGTGATCACCTTTTTAGACCTTCTGACAAGCAAAATCAAGGGCAAAACCAGATTCAATTAACAAATGTGTTACTAACTTAACAACTACTGTGATTCACTTAACAACTGTGGCAAGAAAGGTCGTAAAATGGGGAAAAACTCCCTTAACAAATGTCTCGCTTAGCAACATAAATTGTGGGCTCAATTGTGGGCTCAATTGTGGTCATAAGTCGAGGACTACTTGCATGTGGCAAACACTAATTACTGCTAGAATTCCTCCACATGACAATATCCGCCTTGAATAACAAGACCTCAATAGGGAAAGAAGGATAGAAGATTTCCAGTGCTCCCTACAGGTAAACTTAGGGAGAAGCTGGCAGGAAGTTGGAAATCACACGAAGCAAGGCAGCGTGGGTAGATTGCGCGGGTCTTCATGCCAACCAACACACAGAATGGACGCCACCTGAAGCTCGTGTGCATCCAGCCAAACAGTGGCTGACTTGGTGGTTGTCCACCCCCACCATGGAGCGGGCAGTGGTGTGTTGTGTCCCGGCGGAGCCTAAGCTCAGCATTTCCATCATGCTGCAAGACCGTAAGACCCGGCATGTGCACTGAGATCAAATGAGGAGGGGGATTTTCCTGCCTGTGATCTATTTCTCAGCACAGACTGACGGAAGGATGGCAGGCAGGAAAGTCTCCCCTCCCAATTTTCCTCCTGTTCGTCAAAAAGCCTCCATTCCGAAACTTCAGCGTTTTGGCAAACACTTCCCCAAGGGGCTAGTGGACTGCAGCTGCAGCCGGACAGTTTCCCTTCCCTGCACCCATGCCCCCCCGGGCTTATTTTTGGGTAGGGGAAATATTAGGCCCACCCCCCCAAAAAGTAGGGCTGGGCTTATTATTGGGGTGGGTCGTGTTTTCTGAGAAACACAGTATGTACAATTATAGTTAACACCAAAAGATAGGTACAATTATAGTTAACACCAAAATATAGGCACATATACATACATACATACATATATATATACATGTTTATATATATGTTTATATCTCAGCATGGCTATATCCTATTAAAAGATTGCATAAAAGTTGTATTTCAAAAATAGAAAGTTAATAGACATATTTTATAGAATTACAAATGTGAAAAAATATGAGAAAATAATGGCAAGATATTAGCAGGAATTAAACATACGTACAGACAGATCTACTCTGTGAATCTGAATGACTTTTAAGTCATCAAAATATGTGAAAATATGAAAATTGTAACAGTTGAAACTTACTGCTGTGGAGATGATGTATTATAATAACACAACCCTGACCTCTTGTGGGAAAAATAGAGAAGCTATAAAGCTATGAAATAGTAGTGCTTACTCTCAAGCATGAGAATGAGAAAAATCAGATATCATTGAAATAGAATTTCTTGAATTTGAAAATAATTGGAGGAAATATCCTGAAATATGCATAGTTAAAGCAAAAAGCACTATAATGTTTAAATACAAAAATCTTTCTTGTTATCACAGAACTATAGATTTCACTGCTGTGGGAAACAGAGGCAGAGAATTGGTTGATTATAATGGTGAAGCAACTTATTTAGTACACGTTTTCTATAAAACATTGAGAATACTTATTGTCTCATAAATTATGACTAGAAAATAGATTATGTTACAAGATCAGTCCTTCCTTCCTTCCTTCCTTCCTTCCTTCCTTCCTTCCTTCCTTCCTTCCTTCCTTCCTTCCTTCCTTCCTT
>JANHFL010009455.1:265799-284613 GCA_032468155.1 Oxyrhabdium leporinum | reverse complement strand
AGAGAGAGAGAGAGAGAGAGAGAGAGAGAGAGAGAGAGAGAGAGAGAGAGAAACTGGGACTGAGAGAATGAGAGTGTGTTGGTGGATGAATTTTAAACAGAGGTTTGCAAAAAAGGAAGGAAGGGAGACAGCAACATCCAAATACCACCAGATCAGGCTAATCCTGAAGAACCAGCTTAATCAGAAGAACAAGATCCATACCATCAACATGTATAGAGTGAGCTGGCCAAAGAAGGATATAGAAGCTGCCAATGTGAAGAATCCTCCGAATGTATGGAGATTTCCACCCCAAGTCCAATGCCCAGAGACTCTACACTAGTTGGAAAGGGTTGGCAGAAAAAAATGTTGCCAGGTCATGTTTGTTTCATGGAAACCTACTTTTAAATTTGTTTTGTAGTGCACATTTCCCACATACTTATATTGCAAATACATGCTGGTTTATAGTCAGAGATGTTATCTAAATTTCTTTGATTCTTTTTAAAAAAATGTATGAGTTTCAAAATGATCACATCATTGTGTTCACATCAAATTAATTAATCAAACTTGGACATACATTAATTGCCCAGAAAAAATATCTTTTTAACTGAGTTGTTTCAGAGAAGTGTGTTTCCTTAATGTTACTATCTTCCACCATGAGCAACTTTCTATCTTTATTTTATGACCTAATTCCTAATTTAATGCCATAAGCTTGAAATTTTGTTGCTCTTATCCACATTTGGAAATCCCATGTAAATCCTGCTTCCTTGGATGACCATTTTCCCCTGCCTTTTCCAATACTAGATTTAAAGAATTAACCAGTGAAGTCATGTTGATTATGACAATGACCATTTCTACCACCTCCTGTCCATCTTACCCATTTTTGTAACTTAAATCTCTTAGACCAACAGTGTTTGGAAATTCAAAAAATTCAAAAAATTACAAAAAATTACAAAAAACATAAGATGCAATGTAAGGTGTGGCAGGAAGAATGAACACACTAATATAATCTCCTTAGTTGACCTCTCAAAAGGAATTCTGTTTTTAAACTGTATGCATATCTTCAAACAGAGAGAAGTGTATTTTTCTTTGGTGACTGGCAAGTTGGGCACTCATATTCATATGTGGGTCTTGGGTCTGTTAGCACCTTTAGCTAGTGTTATGTGGCATGCCCTTAAGGACTTGATTTGAACCTTGACATTTTCCAAGCTCCTTTCATACATTTGGAAGTTCAGTTTAAGAAGATCAGTTATTTGTGTTTTAGTGCTATATGTCTGCCTGTTTTCCCATGGGTTTAGGTGAATATATTCTCTCTCCCTCTCTCCCTCTCCCTCTCTGTTTTCTGAAATGATTCAAATGATATGACAGATATGGAGATAGTAGCTGATAACAGAAAATATGTCTGAATAATATATCAGACTGACATTTCTTCACTAGTTTATTTATCTCTTGACCCATATTTATTTTTGGCGAGCTGCTCAGATTCTCTCTGTGACACATCTTAAAACAACAACATTTTGTTTTATACATATATTTTAAAAGTTTGTGGCCATGTTGCCTGTTTTAACAACTTAGATTTGTAAACCAGCAAGATAACAGAAACTAATATTGAAGAAAGAGAAAAGGAAGAAAGCCAAAAGTGCAGAAAAGAATGAAAAATATATATAAAAAAATGACTTCCAATTTTCTTTTACAATAATTATAGGTATATATTTACCGTGTTTTCCCGAAAATAAGACCAGGTCTTACGTTTTTGGACTATCCAAAATGGCACCAGGTCTTAATTTTGGGGAGGTCTTATATTTTTCCCAATTTTTTTTCCAGTAGCAGGAAGGGTGGATGGTCCTCCCACTTAGGTTGTCCAGAGCCTCACCAAGCAGCTGATCGGTGCCACTTTCATAGCCTGAAGATTCTCCGCAAAACAGCTGATCTGAGCCTCTATGTCTTCTCTAAACAGCATTTTCCTGCCGAGCCTTCAGCGTTGCAATCCTGGGATATGCTGAAGGCTTGGGGGGGAGGGGAGCTTTTTTGGTGATCAGCAGGAAAATGGGTAGGGGGATTTTCCTGCCTGTCCTCCTTTTCTTAAGCTCAGCACAGACTGAGAAAGGAGGACAGGCAGGAAAATCCCCCTACCATTGTCCTGCCGAGCTTTCAGGGTTGCAGTCCTGGGATACGCTGAAGCTTGGGGGGGGAGACTTACGGTAGAAGCAAAGTGCAGCCTGACCCTTTCAAGCAATCAAATGTCCATGTGTGTGTGAGAGAGAGACAGAGTGAGAGAGAAAGAGAAACGAAGAGGGGAGTAACAAGAATTTCAAGCAATGCTGTTTGAAAGGGTTTCCTCTCCACCGTTTCTTTTTCTCTTTCTCTTTCTCTCTGTCTCTGTTTCTCTGTCACACACACCCCCAGACATTTGTTGAGAAACGGAGGGCAGGCAACTGGGTAATGGACCTGACCCTCCCCAAAAAGACTCCCCCCCCCAAGCTTTCAGCCTTTTCTTCCTTTTCAGCACAGCTTTTTCTTTTCAGCACTGACTGAGAAAAGGACAGGTGGAAAAAAAACCCTCCCCATTTTCCTGCTGAGCCTTCAGCAATCTTGGGGTATGCTGCAGGCTTGGGGGGCGGACCTTTTTGATAGTCCTGAGCATCATCCTGAATCCTCCTCACTGCTTGGTTTGGTTTGGGATGCAGCTTGGCTGAGTTGCAAACAACCCAGGAGTTTGGGCGGCCTTTACATGGCCAATATGCCTGCAAGATCCCTCATTTCCGAGGCTGACAAGGCTCAGCGTTTGGGCTCCGGCATACTGTTCTCCCGGGCTGTGCATGCGCAGTGCCTCCAGCTCACTGAGTGTGGCCTGCTGATCTCGGCTGGTGGCCTCCAGGCTGTGGGCAAGAACTGGCCATGCCGATCCCACTTCATTGCCGCTCAGATGGAGTCCGCACTGGCCGCTGCTTCACATGGGAGAGGAGGCACTACGAGGGAGCCCATTTATTGCATTGGCCTGGTGGGGGTTGCCCACGCAGGTGCCGGGCCTCGGGGCACCACCGTGAGCAGGTGCCGAGCTGGAGGCGGGGGAGAATCAGTCCCCTTACCCGGTTGCCTGCCCTCTGCTGTTTCTCAACAAATGTCTGTGTGTGTACGTGTGTGTGTGTGTGTGTGTGAGAGAGAGAGAAAGACAGAGATAGAGAGAAAGAGAAACAGTAGAGAGGAAACCCTTTCAAATAGCGTTGCCTGCAATTCTTGTTACTGCCCTCCATCATTTCTCTTTCTCTCTCTCTGTCTCTCACGCACACATACACAGACATTTGAGTGCTTGAAAGAGACAGGCTGCACTTTGCTTCTACCATAAGCACATGCATCCCACAATCTTTCAGAATTGCCTGCCTTTTCATTCTTTTCTCAAGCAGCAGCAGCCAGGTAGAGGTGGGGAACATCTCCAGGCACCCAGAGAGACATAACTCCCGGCCCTCGCTAGATCCGTGGGCCGGGGCTAAGGGGCTGGGGTGACAGGGAAGGGAAGGGCTGCCTCCTGGGCTGGCCACACCCACCCACTTCACTAGGGATTATTTTTGGGGTAGGGCTTATATTAGGTCCACCCCAAAAATTTCAGGGGAGGGCTTACTTTCAGGATAGGTTGTATTTTGGGGAAAACACGGTAAGTTAATTCTTAATATGGTTACATAACTTTATTTTTTTTTATCATCTACTTTTTTTTCTAGTCATCAAATTCATGTATCCTCTTTTCATTTTTTTTGTTTCAAACTCCAAAAGGACTTTCCAGTCAGCATTAAACTTGCTTGTTCTGCAAATGATCTATACAGAGTAATTTTGAAAGTGTAATAGAGTGTATAGAGAGTGTAAACTCTATAATTTATTTGTCTTTTGGGAATTTTTTGCACTGAATATCAGGTGATGTAGCAGATTGGCTGTTTTCCTTCAATAATGTATGTCAACCAAATTTGATGGATCTACTGAATCCATAACACAGACATGCTTTGTGATGCAAATTAAGCTTCTTTAAACTTTATTCACTTACTTGACTCAAGTACATCTGATTACTATTTAATCCTGAACATGAACAACCACAAACAGCAGTATAATATCATAACATACAACTGTAATAATGTCACTAGAGAAGGCATCTAATTATGCTCATTGGTGCCCCCCCCAAAAAAAAATGCAGAAGAACCTAGTCATGTAGAAAACCAATATAGCTCTACTGAACTATATTCTTTGTAGATCTTTATTGTCCTACTGATTCTGATCCATGCAGTACAGTGTTGAGAATTAAATATGGTAATGACATTTCAGATCTTATTTCTGCCCTGGGTACATTAGAATTAATCAGAATTTATTTATGCCTTGAGATTCTGTACGGGTTGAGATTAGTACCCATTTTACATATCAATTAGGCCTCCTGAGGCAAAAATGCTGCCATAAGTATGGAGCATTTTATCAGTGTTTATGGAATGCCAGCTCTACTTATTCTCCATATTAAATTGAGAGAAAGCCTTGTGGGAGCTTTTTACTGTAATAATATTTAAAACAGCCATTGATTACCTACATAAATAGAAAGTGTTGCTTCCAGGAAGTGGATTCAAACAATTCAGCTTCATAATGCATGAACAAGGTGAGATTGAATTAAGATTAGATGATATAATAAACCTGACTCCTGGATTGGGATTCAACTTTTTGTGAAACATTGTGTTTATACATGATTGAATGTACAGCTTATGACAGTGTCAGGGTTTTACAGTTTGATGACCTGCTGAAATGAAATGAAATGAAATGAAAACATTTATTATGACCTATTGGCCAGAAAGCACAACAATAAAGTACATAGACTTGTAATTATTTGTGCTGTCCTGGTCATTCACACACATATACAGGACGTTGGTTTAGTGGTTTTATTAATATTCCCTAGCAATTCCCTTTACCAAAAACCCAGAACTGTACCAACTGAGTCCAGCCAAAAGTCCATGGAACAATGGCCCAATGAGTCCACAAGGCACATGAAAATTCCCAAACAAGATAAGTCCACCAATCAAATTAAATCTACAATACAAGAAGGTTCACAAGGCAAGAAGAGTCCAAAGCCCATGAAGCATGATCAAAAGTCAAGGCACGGTGTCAATCCAAAGCAAGGCGGGAACCACAATGCCTAGGAAACACAACATCTAGGAAACAAACATTTGTTCCCAGTGTCTTCTCCATCTGTTTACTATGCTAAGTAGCCAGCCTCCGGTGCAGCCCATCAAGAGGGTTGCCACCTTGTGAGTAGTTGAGCTGACCTTTGCTGTTCCTGCCTCTTCTTCACCCTACATGTCTATGGAGTTTCTCAGTCATCCAGGTCATGGTTGTCCCAAAGACGCTTTTTCAAGAGGCTGAAGAAGCTTCTTGGATGAGAAGCGAAATGTCTTCAAAGAAAAACCAGAAAGTCTAGTCGCCTCTTGAAAAAGCACTTTTGCTTTCCACCCTATGTGTTTCTCGGATCAGTTGGATAGGCAGTTCCTCTCCCTCATCCCTGACCGTCTGCAGCCAAATGCTTTCCCCACCCAAAGCCTCAGGGCTGTCCTGCTGCAGCTGTGTCTCAGCTGAATCACTCCTAGCTGGCTGCTGATCATGTTGCTCTCCCATCAGTAAGACAGAAATGCTATGGAAGACAGAGAGAAAGGAGGAAAATAAAACTAATAAATATATTTCTAATATAATTCCAATGCAGTTAGAATCATTTTGATCTTTTTTTATTGTCCTTGTGAGTTGTGAAGATCAGTTGGAACTATCTATGATATCTTGTGTTCTTCAGAATAAATAACAGACTATAAACAAAACCACGAAAGACAATGCCAGATATTTTCTCAATTCTACGGCAGACATTGTGGGATTTTTGCAGGAACAGCTGTTGAAAGAGGGCTGAAAAAATAATCTTCAGCTTAGATTTTAATTACCTTGTAATGAAGACATCCACGAGGGGAGAGGCAAATGACAAACTGGCATTGCAAAATTGTGATTCAACCCTGCCCTGTTTGTATGTATGTTGTGAAATCACAGACTCGTACATAAGGGACTTGGCATCTCAGCATCAAGATTCATGTTTTGTCACATGACGAAGCCCAGAATTTATGGAAATCTGACTCTGAGTGATAACTTTTATGCCTCCACTGAACACGATCTACTTCCCTTAAATTTCCCCATGAATTTTTACAGTACAGAGGTAATCCTATATCTTATTTGTATCACCTCCACCAAATTGATGGCCTCCGGGAGGGTTAGGTTATTACTCCTAAAAACCTATCTGGGAATTTATTGGGTTAGGATAAAGTTTTAACTATCCTACCGTCACAGAAGCTTGAAAATGCTTCTCTTTTTACAGTGTTTTGGTTTGTTTCATAAGTAGTTCTTGCTACACAGGGACCGGTAAATATTTAAAAGCTATTCATTGAAGAAGGAATATGTACCTCAAAATGGCAGCCCTACATGCCTCTAAAAAGGACGTTAGGTTTTATTGAGGAACAACACAATGAAAATGTCAGTGGGAATACTGTAGCAGTTGAAGGAGAAAATAGCAATAATTGGGAAAATATCATTCAATGGAGAAGTAGCCTTTAAAAGTAATAAACAGCACTAAACTAATACAATGAAAACACAAAAAACATTCACAAAGCATACAGTAGGGGAAGTTTCAGTCAATGGAAAATGGCAATGAAGGGGAAAGGAGCAGTCATTGGGAAAAACATTCAGTTCCCATTCAGTGTGGAAATAGCATTTAAGGAGTATTGAGGGAACAGCAAATGCTCCTTGGGGACTAGCAGTAGCACAGCATGTGTAGTGAACAGCTTGAAGAGAGCAAATTTTAAGAGAGCATGCCCAAGGTATGCTCAGTGGAAGCTCCTTTCTTCTCCTTAGAAAAAGAGACGAGTTACAGAGAAGCTGCAGGGAACACAGTTTGAACATGTGATCTTAGGTTAGAAGTTCAGCAAGAGTGCAAAGGAAAAGGAGGACTGAAAAAACAGTCTATGTGTAACATGTAGGTGAGGGAAGGGTGGTAGAGACAGGACAAGGAAGAAAAGGAGAAAGGTGGCCAAGAAACCAGCTTTCAGGCACAATGATAATAGATTTACTGGGGTGGGGAAGGGGAAGGTGGACTGTAATATCTTTTCATTGTACCATATTGAAGATTGGTGGTAGATAAAGTTGTAGAAGTTCATGGAAGCAGGGGAAGGAAGATACCACTAATTACTTGCCAGTATTCGTTTGGCTTGGTCAGCTTAACTAGAACCATGGTTCTCTTGAAGTTGGGGTTTTGAGATACTGTTCTTTGTCAGGATTCTTGAACAGACACAGGTGAGTGGTTATCCCACAATATGGAAGCAAGTCAGCAGGGGATGTTCTAGGATCAAGAAGATTATACTTCTGAGTCTCAGGACTCAACATATTCACAACATATGGTTGTGGTTTACAGCAGCGGCACCCAACCTTTTGGACACCAGGGACCGTTTCCGTGGAGAAAGGTTTTTCCGTGGACCGGCGGGGATATGGTTCCATGTGCTGCCTGCATCCCATGGATGGAACTTTGCTTGTTTGTATGGCCTGGTTGCTGGCAGTGCCGATCCACGGACCGTGGGTTGAGGACCCCTGGTTTACAGTATTTGAAGCTGTAATCCAGTTTACTGGAAGATCTAACCTGTTCCATAATCATGCTGGCTGGATTTATCCAATCCATTCAGAAAATCTTACCATACAAAGATCTTTATTTCTGCAAAAGCGAACACTTACAAAGGAGAGAGAAAGTTCAACTTAGCCTTCCCAGCCACTGCAGCTTCTCCTTGAGTGACTTTAGCTGCTGATGGAGAAATGATGTTTCTTGTGTCACCAATCTCTTGCAAGGAGGAGGAGAAGCTAGAGCTGGTTGCAAACTTTTCAGTTTCTTCTTAAAAGAATTCTGCTAGAGGTAAAGAAGTCAACATGATTTTTTTTCCTTTTTCTCTCTAGCCTAAAAGTCAAGAGTTTTTAATCTGTCTGTTCAGTGTTGATTATTCAGAGAGATTTCTCAGGTCATCGCTTTACCCAGGAACAAATGTTTTTAAAAAGCTTTATAGTAATGATTGTATTGTGTTTTTACTCTTCTCTTCCATCTATCATGACTGAGAATTATGAAATTTGTAATCTAATCAAATTTTAGTGGAATTCCTAAATATATTCCCTGCATTTTATCTAACATCTTTCATGTTTAATCTGGGTAAAAAAAGGTCACATTTGTGTGTGTGTGGTGGAATTAAGGCAGGGGTGTCAAACTCAATTTCATTGAGGGCCGCATCAGGGTTCTGTTGGACCTCGGGGCGAGGGCGTGGCCAGGGTGGGTGTGGCCAGCTTGCCATTACTTGTGTCGGGGCGCCTGGGGTGGCCCAAGTGCTCTGCCAGCGAAAGCGGGCTCGCGAGCGCTGTTTTCGGCTGGGATGGCCTCCTGCAACACTCTGCCAGCGAAAACAAAGCTCAGGAGAGCCTCGTGCCACCCTCCCGAGCTTCGTTTTTGTTAGCAGAGGAACTGCGGGCTGGTCCTTTGCTGTTTCCAGAGCGGCCCCATGGGCCAGATGTAAGCACCCCGTGGCCGCAGGCCTTGAGTTTGACATCCCTGAATTAAGGTAACAAATTTCCTCATAAGCACTGTGGCCTAATATCTCTTCTCCAGTTCCTGCCATCATCTTTTCTGTTGACTGCTATATTGTGAAAGCTTCTTCCTATGTATACGTTTAAAGGAGTATAATTTTCTAGAGATGAGAGTCTCCCAGGACCAGTGGAAAAGGAGGTTTTTATTCAAATTATTTATTCAAATGAGGACTTCACTACAAATTTTATACTACAGCTGGAATTACCTAAATTTATAGATCCTAGTATGTATAAAACACTATTGAATATAACACACTTGATGAAGTGAGCTGCAGCTTACAAAAACATATTCCCTTTTAATAAAATTTGTTAGTCAGAAAAGATGCTTCTAATATTTTGCTACTATGGTTTGCTAATACCGCTTTCTACTTACAATGACTAGTGGCCTAAAGTTTTTTAGTACCACATAGTTATTATAGCTGCAGGTATTAGTTATTTTTTTGGTTTAGTTTAAAAAAAAAATAGTTTTAGAGGCTATCTGCAGCATATTCAGGATTGAGGAAGCATTTCTTTTGTTAGCTATTGAAACTTGATGAAGTGATATTCTTGTGTACAGGTGTACTCTTCAAAAATGCCCACAAGCCTCAATTAAAGTAAAAGGCCTTCTAGAAGGTGGGAAAGGAGCAGGAATTTATACATCCACAAAATGTTTCTTCTCCATATTGAAGGGATATTTATTGTTACAGTCTTCTCAAATAAATTATACTTACTTCCAAGCCTAAAGTTACCAAAGTATTATGCATTTATATACAGAGATTTCTATAGATCATCTCACTTGCTCCCTTCTTTATTCACAAAAGTATTTCTTATCACTCCTTTGGTTATAGTTTCAATTTTAGGTTTGCTTTTAAGCAAGCTTCTTGGAAATCCAGCCTTTTGGTCAAGCTTTTCTTTGTTGACTTCTGTCTTAATTATTTGGAATCTTAATTATTTCTAAAAAAAAGTTAGTATGCTTTACAGGACTTTCTTTCCAATTCTGCTTGCTTCTGTTGGATCCTCAGTTACAGATTCTTTGTTCACTCAGGAATCTTCTCTTCAGCTACTCTCCTCCAGTGACTCCAGTCTTTACTTCTTGATACACAAAACACAAAAATATCCATCTCTGATATATTTGATATACTGTATATCATATATTATTTCCCAAAAGGAAGCTTGCATGCTTACCAATTGTCTTAATTAGGCAAAACAGTTCCCAGCATCTAAGTATCAATTTACATAGAAGAGAAAAAATCCTAATCTTGGGACCAAATTATGTCCAGCTCACCTTGTTACAGTGCCATAGCTGGACTACAACTGGTATATAACACCTGGATTATATTGCATTGTAAAATCTTCATTGGTTGCTAAATATTCAAGTGTTGCTCAAGGTTTTGACATTAACGTTAAAAGCTCTCCTAAAGCATAGCGCTTATAGAAGCAATTGCCCATGACAGTATGACCATGGCAATGGACATTAGCTTCAAAAAAATCCTTCTTTTAAAGATGCCCACACTTTGGGGGGTTAATCTGTTCAACGTACAGAAGAGAGTGTACCGAGCATTGGAGTTGCATATTCCAATGCTATGGAATTCAGTCTTTGGATAATTTTTGACCTGGACTTACAATAATTTTTGTTTCTACTACTTTTTAATTATTGATATTTTACTTGTATTGGAATGTGTGGATGATCTTGAGGAACAAGGAGGAGAGATGCTGTCTAGGAAACAATCAGACAAAGAGAAGGAGCTCCCAAGGACTAAACTGTTATAGAAAGAAACTTAGGATGGACCTGCCTTAATTGTGATCAGATGGTTAAAAGTGGGAAGTTTGTACCTTCAGACTTGTAGGATGCTGTTAATATAGCCTTACAATAAAGTATAATTAGCTGATCTAATTGGGTTTCCTGTCTAGTTGACCTGGGAAGGCTGACAATTATCCATCCTGAGTGGATAAGTACGGATAAGATTGGAAATCTCCTGTCCCAACAATATCATTTCCATGGAAGCTTAGGGATGCTTCAAAAAAGCTGGGTACCATTGAGTGAAGCTCAGTGCCTGGTAACTATGTTGATTAAGGTGCACTATCTTCCCCAGTCTTAGAAATACCTAATAGCTCTTTCCAAACCAGTATGTAATGTCTTCAATCTCATCCATGAATCATATCTATTCTATCCTTTAATGGAACCTGTCAATCTTCCAAGCAAAATTGTCATCAGTTATCTGCTTGCATCACATATCGAAAAATATTTTGTTTGCTGACTCTTATGGAAACTATTTATTATTTGGTCAAGGATGATTGGTCATTCACATCTAGAATTGTAAGACATATTTCTAATTTTCTCTTTCTCAGTCTAGAATTTTCAGCTATTCATATCAATGGAGAGACCATGACTTCAACAACTGTTCTGATATTTGTCTTAACATTCATCCATTCTTTGATTCTAAGTTTGTCACAGCGTTCTCTCTGTAATTACTTTTTTTTACTTCCCCAACACATTGCCCATCTTTAATTATTCTTGATTGAGAAAACAAAACTCTCTACTACCTTCATTTCTTTGCAGTCAGCTAAGTATGTTGATTCACATTGCCTTTGTCTGCTTAAAGTTCAACTTTAATCAAAAGTGCTTAATATTTTTGTCTTAATTCTGAATTTTGTCGTCTTTATATTCAACTAATAAAGTGGTGGTGTCTGCATAATTCAGATTGTTCATGTTTCTGCCTTCACTTCTGATTTTAGATGTTGCCTCTTCCAGTCCTCCTATTTTCATTTATCTATCTATATCTATCTCTATATCTCTGTCTCTAAATCTACATATTATTTACCAAAAAGATCTGCAGCCCCAAGAATAGTCCACTGTCTTCAGTGGAAAGAAAAATTTTTGTAACTATATTTATAGGCATACATGTGGCAGTTGTATTATTTCTGGATGGATCAGTACAACATTATCAAGAGTTTAGCATCCTGTTCATAAAGACTTCATGCTTACTTGATGGTTCCCTACTGCACAGCCTTGGTTGCTTAAGACATAGGTAATATGTGTTCAATACTGTAGTAATGCTGCATATTAGGGGACAAAAATAGATTACAATAGTTGCACATGTGTTGTTTAATGTTAAACATGCATATTTTAAATACACTACTAATGATCCCAAATAACATAATCAAACCTGAAATATCTTTCTTTTTTTAAAAAAATAATTGTTTTACCCTTCAGGAATTTATCAGGGAACATTTTTTCAAGTCTCATGAATGGACTTTTCTCTGAGCTTCTCACTTTGAGAGCCTTGTAAGTATGTCTTTGTTATGTAAAGTTTGCACAAATATTACTATTGCCAGTGTTATTATGAAAATAATATTCAAAATGCATGCTCTCCTAAATCTTGAAATAATTTCATACCTCTAAAATATTGAAAAATATTAAGGGAGCTGACAATAGTAACAGTAATATTTTATGACTGTTTATTATTTGAACTTGCCTTTAAAAAATATTAAAGCTTCATGGTTAATTTGCCTTAGATTTTGTAAAAGGTTGAGTAGAAACAGAAAACAAACAAATTAATTCATTATGGTGTTTGCATAAAATATCTTAGATGCTCATTATAATTGTGATTATATTAAATGTACATATTATGCTAAAATATTTATATATTTTTCTCCTTGTTAGGATTTTATTAAACAATAAAGAAGAGTGATGAAAAATTAATTAGAGTGTACAGGCCAAATAGTATTTTGATAATTGCATGTACCTGGAAATTAATACTTTTCTTTTTGCTTAGAAATGGAATTTATTTGTTTATTAGATTTTTTTATCCTGCCTTAATTACTTCATAAATAACTCAAGGCAATGAACATACCTAATGTTCTTTCTTCCTCTTATTTTCTCTATAACAACCCTGTCAGGTGGGTTGGGCTGTTAGAGAGTGCTTAAAACTCAAAGGTAGACTGCGTGTCCAGGTAACTTTAAAGGCTACGCCCAGTTTTCTCCATCCAAACTGATAATTTCAAATCCCCAAATTAAAAGCAAAGCTCCATTTTTTAAAAAGAATTCTGAAGCAAAACTGCAGGATGAATCTTTAAACTTTGATGTAGGAGATGACCAGGCTGAGACCGAAGGAAGGGTCAAATACGTCATAAATCATGAGTCCCTGCACACCTGCAAGGGATCTAAGTCCAGCCCACCTTGAATTTCTTTTTTATGTACCAGTCATTTCCTTTGTCTGCTGGTTGGTCAGATTCTTGTAGAGAGCTTAAGCTTGCAATAAATCTTTATACTCATTTGTACTCCTGAATCCCCTGATTTCCCCAGCGCTTGACACTTGACTGGCAATAATTATATATTATTAGTGAGATATAAGCAGGTTATCCCACTAGCTACCTTTCAAACATACCTTTTGTTCAGCCGTATTTCCATATTATTCAGTTAATAAAGAAAAGTCTATCACTGGGATTATGACAGGTGAAGTTCTACATATCCGCTACAAGGATTTTCCTGCTGATCCTGCTGGATTTTTTCAGTAGAAACTGTACATTTTGTGACATGATCTTCTGTTGTAAACTGGGTATGAAATATTGGTGCACATCATGTGCCATATGCCCTATTTGTGAAATCACAGGTTCATTAAACATGATGTCTAAGGCATTATTCTTCGTTGATAAGTGAAAGTAATGTCATTTAGAATAATCAAGCTAATTACTCCAAGTATTCATTTTATTCTGAATATCTAAGTGCACTCTATTGATCAAACATTAAGTGTAATAATGTATCCATCAGCAATTGAGAACTGAACACTGAATAGTAAATCATCATCTTGCTGTCTTAAGACAACAAACCAAAATCTGAATAACCAGCAGTATGACTAGATAGCAGCACTGTTTGTATAGGAAAACAGAAGCACAGTATGTCTTGGGAAATTAATGATAACCAGAAATATATCAAGTGAGCAGGCCTTTCCCCATTTGCACATATCATAAGCATTCAAAGTGAAAACTATGCATATTGCTGGGAGAAATGCGTGTAACATAACCTTGAGGGAACATAAAGTTACCCAAATGAAAAATACCACATTAACCAAAAGGAAAATGATTGTGAATGTAAAATGATTTTCCTTACCCCAAGGAAAATTACACAGAAAATAAATCTGTGCAATTCTTACCAGAAAATGTAAGATGACCCCTCTTCCATTTCATAGGTGATCATTAAGGAGAAAAGCACATTTTTGTTAAATAAATACAGTGTATACAGTATATGAAGGTGATGGAGTCCCTGCGGATTTTATTCCGCTAGTCGTTGCTGACTATAGGGGGCGATGTTCATCTCTGTTTCAAGAGCATTGGGTCAGTGCCATCTGAAGCTATTACCTTCCCACTAGCGTGGTACCTATTTATCTACTCTCATTTGCTTGCTTTCGAACTGCTAGGTTGGCAGGAGTCGAGATGAGGATGGGAGCTCACCTCTTTGTGTGGTGCTCGGGTCTCAAACCTAGGCTGCTGGCTTTACAGCTGACAAATCCAGAGCCTTAACCTCTGAACCATCATGCCATATACAGTATATATGTGCATGTATATGTATAGACACACGCACACCCCTACATACATAGCATATACATTCATACATATTTGAATATGGATGATCAATATGATTTATGCTGTAACTATTAAAGGTGTGGACACTGTTTCAGCCCCACCCCCAATAGCAGTTAATCTGGGAGCTAGGCAGTTGCAACTTCTATATCTCCATTGATATAATCAATTTGATGTATGGTGTTTTATTTTAAAAAGGAAATGTTTGGGATTTGTTTTCAGACATTTCTATACTGATTCCCTCATTTGTGATTGCAATCTCAAATGGATCTTATACTGGGCTACAAATTCCTCAGTGCGGATATCAGAGGAAACCGTGTGTGCTTTTCCAAGGAGTTTACAAGGAACATCATTTCGCAATCTGAAAGAAAATCAGTTGATATGTGGTGAGTTATAGTTTTGTTTTTCAGCATCATAAATTGAAACAAAAATGTACTGGGAAAAAGTGCTGCAGGAAGAGGAAATGTAGAGATCTGTGGAAAAGCTGTTGGTAAATACTCAAATGCAGACACGCTCATATATGCACGCACATATACATGAATGTATAAACATTATACATATATTTGTAAAATCTTATGATATATAAACTTTCATGCCTGTGTCCAGTGAAGAGATCACAGATAGGTAGTTTTTTTAAAAGAAAAGTTTGGGATCTTAAAAACAAACTGAACAGGACAGAAGTATAATGAAATAATATATTTGAATACCTCGATATGTAATTCAAATATAGTCTGTTTCATTATTGTAAATCTTAAAAGTGATATTTAAAGTATTTAAAGGTCTAAAATACCTAAATATCTATCTAGAGATATAACATACCAACAAAATTAGTTTTAAGAAAGAATGACAGTGATCCTCTAGTCTTTTGTATGATCTTGATGTCTTGATTTATGCTGGTCTATGATCATAATAAAGATTTGATTTGATGTCTGGGTAGATTCCAAATAATGGGGGTACATTATAACCAAAGACATATCCTTCACATACTTGAATTGGTATAAATTCATTTTCATCTAAAATAATTGCAATTATAAGATAAGTCCTTACCCTGCACATTAATGGCTTACCTTTGGAATCTGCACCAGTTGAACACTTTCTGAGGTATTTGCTATATAGTAAACGAAATGCTTATATTGCATTAGTTTCATTTTAAGGGCAGAAGAGATGGATTTTAGTCTCGCAGGATATCAAAATCATGTATTAGTAAAATGAGAATAAGGATGGAAGTTAATGGCTTATCTATTAAAATGTAATAAAAATATTATGTTTTGCGATTTCACTCTAATCCTGTTAATAATTGCCGAATATCTAATGGTGCAGGCAAATTTCAAGATGGCAAATATATTATTTCATTTTTTTCATTCACCTGATACTGAAGGGCTTCAATGCCAGCTCTCAGTCTGGTATTTGGGAACTGAGGATGAAACCTTTCTATTCCAGGTATCTGAAAAAAGTGGCAAATAGTGGAATTGCATTTACTGTAACAAACAAACAAACATGGTTACACATAGGAAACTCAGAAGGCAAAAGTCCTGTTTCTGCTAGCTTTCAAACCAGCAATGTTTAACTTACAATACCAGAGTTACAATGACTGTGCTATGGCAACAATCAGCATGAAGAAAAGGTCATAAAGGTACTTAAACCAATGATAAGCACTGGCTCAGTTGAAGGCATTTTCCTTCCTCTATGAAGTTGATAATAAAATGTTAGGATTAGTCTGTAAACAAAGTAAAAGGCTTCAGCCTAAACATAGAAATCCTTGAGGGAAAGTCTGCTTTCATACTACAGCAGGAAAACGCACAAGGGAGATTATGCTACAATGGAACAGAAGTGAGTAAAGACCCCCCACATCTGCTTTTGAACCATGGTTGCTGTCCCATTCTGGTAATGGGACAATATAGGTAGGTCCTATGTCTATGGTCTGCTTCACCTATTAGAGAAAAAGATCAAAGGCAAAGAGGGAGAGTCAATTGAAGGACAATATATAATATTTTCTTATAATTCCAAGGACAAATACTTAGAACAAGCAAACATCGTTATTAGAGATAGAATGTTCGGCAACCTGAGGTGGGGATCAAACACAGTAGGAAAACGTAAGAGGTTTTTTAATTCTCCCAAAAGACTTTAGCGAGCATTTAAACAAGTATGAAGATTTTCAGTTTTCTTCATTGCTGAAAAGGATCTTTAGATGACATCAGACAATTTTTTTTGGGAGGGGGAAAAAAGCTACACATGAAAAGATTTCTCTCAGCCAAATTTCTTGTGGTAGAGAATGACTTTCTATATCCTAGCAAGTTGTTGGTATTATCTGGAAAGAATGTTATGTGAGATTTATTTCCTCCATTCAATTTACTCTACTAGTACATATTTTTTGCAGTGGTTCATTTCTCATGGCAAAGCTAAGAAAGTTCACAATAAATGGCTGAGGCTATATAAAAGGGAAAGCTTAGAAGGTGATGAATCAACCTGATACCTAGCTAATAATTTTCTGGCAGAGATATTTCATTTTTCACAACAGAGACTTAATGGTTAGTTTAATAACATTATAGTACCCTTACATAATCATAATAACAGACATAATGTTACCCTTCTCTGCCTCTAACATCTAATGAAGTGGGCGGCCATAACAAATTTAATGAATTAAATTAAATTGACCTTCTTTAAGTATTGCCTGTCGGGGATGGAGGCAATCAACAAACCCTCTTTCAAAATAAAAGCAAAGTTTCACCTGTTTCTAGTGTCAATAAGAGATAATTTGTCAATTATAAAGGTAAACATACTATAGGGAGTGCCAAAGGATTATAGTGCCAGTCCTAATTCAGTATCATATTGATTAGAAGTCACTCTTGAATTTTTTTTAATTAAATATTCTTCACACTATTTTTTACCCTCCAATTAAAGGAGTTAATGACTCATAGTGCATTTTATTCATAGTATAAAAGCAAATTTATTTCCCAGAGTATATTTACATATAAAAATATGACATGGTTATTAGATTTTTATGAATGATATGATTTTTTTTGTCATCCCTTGCATTTAGATTATTTGGTACCTAGAAAACTAGGTTCCTTTAAAGTCAGACATTTAACTTAACACATATGTTTGCCATGATAAACATCAAATGCCCCCTGTTTAGACATTGTAGGACTGAACATTGAAGATGTTTTAATGTGGAGAAAGAAAAGCAAATCTACATCTCAATGGCAGTTAGCAAACCAAACAAAGACATAAAATAGACAAAAAAGGAATGGAATTTTAGTGTGATAGAATTGGGGATAAAATAAAATTGCTATTAAAATTAACTAAAAATAGAAACCTAGGCAAATTCCAAAGCTAGGTATTTTCATGTCTTGTTCTGCACCTGGATCTCTGTTTCTTCTACTTTTTCTAGACTTTCATTTAGAGAACCAGTGCCTAAATGTACAGAACTGGAGCAGCAGCAGTAGCCATGTTTTATAAGTTGGTCAAAATTGCTATGAACTGATGTGGACCTACTGTATCAAGTAACTTTTTAATGCAATTCTTAATAGCAACCACAAATTCTAAAGTAACTGCTTTATTTTTAAACTGCCATAGCATAAAACTGGATAATTTGGCTAATGAAACCAAATTATACACTATAAAATTAATTATGGCAACTGTGATGTGTGTTTCTTGTATGGGACCATATTAAAGTTAGGCCTCAAATATTTAGGCTATTGCTGTCAGTTCACAGATACAGAATTTTCTTTCGTCTGTTCCAGAGTCTTCATTGTTATGAAATTTCTTGTGGGCGTTATCATTTTTTTCTAAGCTAGTTTTGTTTGCTTGTACTATACAACTATACTTAATTTGTATATGATTCGACTACTAGGCAGTCACTGTATCCTGACATTACAGCTATTACTTGAATTCCTAATAAGTTGGCTAAATGATTCTTGGAGCTGAAATCCACCCATCTTCAATTTGGAGAGTTTGGGAAACAATGCATAGGGAAGCTTGAGTTCTATTGCATAAAGGAAACTAAGGATCTACATCTAATATTGATTGAAGCTAGGAAAGTGGGAAACAGTGTTGTTCAGGCCAAATGAAAGCATTGTACAAACGCTGAACAGCCCTCCCCCCCCTGAAAAAAAAGTCTGAGACCTGGGTTGACATCATCCAAACATCCATTCACTTGTAAGGAGAACAAGATTTAAACTCTGAGTCCATATGCCTGGGGCTCGATATTTTAAATTCAGCATAAGAAAATACTTATCCACATTAGATGAGTTCAAATTGCGAGGACCAACCAGATGGATTACGTCTTAGGATTCTGCAGGAGCTGGCAGATATGATCTCAGAACCACTGAACAAATTCTTTCAGAGTTCCTGGAGAATATGGGAGCTACCAGAGGACTGGAAAAGAGCCAATGTCATTCCAATTTTCAATAGGGGAAAAAAGTGGATCCAGGATACTACAGACCAGGGGTGGACTGCTGGGGATTCGCAGGGGTTTGAGCGGACCCTTAGCAAAGATTTTGCGGGGTTTGTTGAACATCCAAATCCCACTCCTGGCTGCCCCCCCGCCCTTCCACCCTGCCCCACCCCTCCGAGGAGTCTCCATGCAGCCCGTTTTGAATGCAGGTAAGTGCAG
>JANHFL010009455.1:240212-252525 GCA_032468155.1 Oxyrhabdium leporinum | reverse complement strand
CAGAATCTCCAGTGCAGTGTCTCATAAACCATCACATATCCAACATTTCAAAAAGTCTATTCAGGGTCGTGCCAATAGAATTTAGATTTTGATCTTTCTATATTTTGCCACTATAGTTTACTTCCTGTTTGGGTGGCAGTTTGCTCTAAGATCATAAATCGCCATCAAAAAGCATTCCAAAGAGCCCCTTTTTGGATTAATTTTCTTTTGGGGTCCAATCCTAAGCACAATTAAGGAATCGTATCACCGAGCTCCACTCACTGTCCACTCTCACCGCTCCAGCACAATCTTGATTCCTGTCGGCTATCACAGCTGTGTGGCGGCCATTATGGCCTCCTCTTCTTCGTCGTAGGTGTAGAGGGAAAACCTCAGGTCAAGCAGGAGAGCTGCCAGTCTCCGCGACCTGCAGGGTGACTTTAGCCCCTTGGGGGACCCTCTGGTGGAGAAGACTCGAGGGGATACGGAGCCCCGTTCCCTTCGTCTATCACGCCGTAACATCAGCACGGAAGTCGCAAGCAACAATTATTAAAATATCTTTTTAACAAGTATTATTATCAGAGCAGGCATCTGCTATTTTTTTCCTTTTAACATGCTGTACTTAAAGAAATCTTTCTGTAGTATTTTTTTACAACCTCTGCCTTTCTGAACGTTAGCTTTCCAGACATCTTCTCTACCATTCTGAATTACCATCTTTATTTTATATATGCATTTTTATTGTTTTTAGATATTCACTAAGCTTTTATATAGTTGCATTGGTTACTTCTGCTGCTTGCACTGGATGTATTTCAACTATTAAATAATTAAGAAATAAATTAAGACATCATTTCTTTTTTAGGAACTTAATCTGAGCATATTTTCCCATTAGCTCCTCCTAGGAAGGAATATTGCAGTTATTCCTTTATTGCAATTGGGACCGGCAACTATATCACTAAGTTATGCAGTTGTAAAGTCAAATGGCATGTGACCATACCGACGCACAATGTTAGTTCTGGCTGTAGTCATTAAGTGAAGTAGTGTGGGTTGTTGAATGGCTTCTTGTCAGCTTCCTCTTTGACCAGACCCTTTCTGACCGCATTGTTAGAACCCAGGTATGAAGGTTGCAAAGACTGTGACCATCATAAATGTATGTTGGTTGCCAAGTGCCTAAATCATGATTACATGACTGCGGGGAGACTGCTTTGGCAACTTTGAACAGTCACCAAATGAGCAGTTGGTAAGCAGGAACTACCTGTTCATATCATTACTATAACTTTATTAAAACCTATAAAAACTACAACTTCATGTTAAAGTGAGAGCTCTTTGTCTTAAAAAAATTGGTAATGTAGGGTTTTGTCTCCAGGCACCTACTACACGTATCAGATGATCTTTCACTCTTTTCCTGGTGGGATGTAGCTAATTACTAGGCATTGCCAATAATCCCTATAATATATTTCTGTATATAAATCTTACTGCTATAAAACCTGCTTCACTAATCATTGCTTAAGTCAGATTTTTGCTCTTGGGAATTCTTGCATGGACACATAGTATTCTTCAAGATACTTTTACTTCCTTAACTAAGTCTGCCGCTTTGGTCCCATTTCTTCTGCATTAAATAGGGATTCTTGTGAAATTGTCAGAAAAGAAAGATTTTAAAGGATCGTCTTGGTGGGGTTTGTCTGTCAATGTATAATGAAGTCCATTGTTATTATTTTGAAGGATCTTCAATTTGCTTTTTAAAAGGATAATCACCCACAATTTCTTGGTGGTTGGGTGAATGTTAATAGACATGAGCACCAGTACTGTTTTTAATCATTGTTCCATTTGTTATTAGACGGACGAGCTCAACAGTTTCTCCAAGTTCATTGATTTTTATTCTGTGCAAGTATGAGTTCTTTTAACACACACAGGGACTAACTACTCTTCCTTTTCTACTGCTTCTGTGCCTTTCAATCAATTGTACCCTTCAGCGGCTGCATTCCCTTCGTGGGAGTTATCCCACTAAATCTCTGTTACACTTATTTATTCATATTTGCTTTTCTTTTTCTAATAGTTCTAGCGATTTTGTTTATCTCCCATACTGTGAGCAGCAGTGTATAGGAAATGAAGACCTTGAACTTTGTGAACCAATTTTCTTTCTGATTTTTCCCTGAGTGATTTAATAGCTCCCATTAGAACAACACTCTTATTTACTTCTGCAGAGTACAGATCTTTATCTGGAATTCTTTCTTCAGAGTTTTTGTTTTTTCCCCAATTCTCATAGTTGAAAACTCTCCTTATCAACTTGTTATGTTTTGGGCAACATGAATCAATATTTTTACTAGTTTTTGTGAGATTCAATACATCCTGGACAGTAATCTACTGTCCAGATAAACCGTGACCTTAGAAACTAAATTTCTGCTATATATACCATTGAGATAGCCAATAATTCACTTGTAGGATTCTTTTATTTTTTTCCAGACTGCTCTCAAAAATTGATAGGATATATGAGAATGTCTCTTGTACCCCTGTGCTCTTAAATTTCCTTCCTAAATCTTTAAAATTCATATTGATATGTCTGTATCTGTTCTTTGTTGCTTCATTTGTCTCAATATGGATTTTCAGGAAGGAATAACGTAAATAATTTGATTATATTGGAAGTTCTTTTGTTACTTTTGCTATCAGCCATGGTCGACAGCCCACTTCAAGAACTGATGGGTCCCAATGGCTTATGCTTGGTTCATTTTATCATAGTAGTCAAGTATCAGCTTCTAAAATTCTTATCTCTGTTTTCTTTGAAGGCTTTGTTGTATCTCATCTTGCCCTTCAATGACCCACTACATAGTTCCACAGTGCTCTACCAATGAAATAATTGTCATGACCAATGAAGTCATCACACTACATATCCAAATGAAATCCTAAATGTGTTCATTCTTGACTTATGGTAGAAAAACTTCTCATTTTTCATTCCCCAAAATACTCTTCTCTGTTTGAAACATATCTCCAACTCCTGAACTCATAAAATGAATCTTAAATAATTCCACTGGGAATTCCAAGAATTTTCACTTATTATCAAACTTAACCTAGAGAGGACTACAAAGCAGCATTGCAGTCTGGCCACTACTATGTCAACTGGCAATCTGGCACTCACAGTATTACTTGATGGTTCTATAACAATGGCACTAGCAATAGCACATAGACATTTATATATGTATGTACATATGTATGTATTTAATTATTTAATTTATATTGCCGCCTATTCACCCATGGTGACTCAAGGCGGCTTACAGAATATAAAACCACATTTAAAACAATAAAAACTGACAAAAAGAATCAAATACATTAATATAGTACAATATAACAAAATCACCCTTCAACTGCCCCCCCCCAGGGGTGGGCTGCTGCATAGACCCAGAGCGAAGCGTGCACATGCGCGAATGCGCACACATGACCAGCAAACCTCTTGCTACAGCAAGAGCAGCCCGCCTCTGCCCCCGCCCTGGCGACCGCAGATTACACAAGCCATTTAATGGGCTCCATCCTGCTCTGGGTTCCCCAGGCCCACTGGTAGAACCAGGTCTTCAACACCTTCCGGAAGAGTGTTAGAGTGGGGGCTGTTCTAATCTTTGGGGGAATGTTCCACAGAGAGGGAGCCACCACGTGATGTACACTGCTCCACCGTGCTTTTACAGCACTCTCTGGCTTACAATGTCAGCATACTGCCCTCAATAATCTGGGCCATCATTTTACCGACCTCGGAAGGATGGAAGTCGGAGTCAACCTTGAGCCCTATCAGGATCAAACTCCAGACTGTGAGCAGAATTAACCTGCAGTACTGCATTCTAATCACTGTGCCACCATGGCTCCCAATGCTTGATCTTAATTGAAATGCCAATAAGTATGACTTGCTTTGTAGAGTACTCACAGCTTCTTTGGTAGCTCAAGTCCAAAGGGCACAAAACTGTAGCTCGCTTCCCCATGGTTTAGTCTTACAGAAAAGATCATATAAAACACGGTGCTAAAAAGAGTTGTAGGCTACACTTACACAGGCCACCATAACAAATTATTAAATCTCTTTTGCAGCTAAAATGAAAAGTAAACCCAACCTAGGTAAACTTGCGTTTAACTGGGAACTGTACTGTATTCTTAAATCCCTTTTGCTTGTTAAAAAAAATCTGCATACCTCAATCTCCCAGTCTGGTCTCCACTAATAACTGCAGACATTAAGAAATTAGAGGCATAGTTTAAAGCAGACAGGTTATATTACATCCTTACTGAATTTTTCAAAATTAATATTGATTTCTGGGCACCATTTTTTTGCAACACTTTTTTTGTCATTGATCTTTCCTTGGTGATCCCAAAAAGACTGGGCCTTATCAATTCCAATTAGATAGAATCTGAAGATATTCTCACAGGTGAGTTTCGAATTTTAGAACTACATTTCACCATTGCTAGGTATTTCCATATCTAGCAAAAAAAAACCAACCCAAAACCCCGGTGTTAATCTCATGGGACCATTCACGCAGCCTTTATCTATCTTAATTCGCCTTTGACTTTATCCCATGTGACAGACTTTGGAAAAAGCTGGAGGCTTCAATGATAGATTGGAGATTTTATTTTCTGATACAAAAACTGTACGAGAATAATTTTCTTAAAGTCCTTTTAATGTCCAAGGACACTTCAGGAAAAGCATCTCTCAAAATAAGTAGTTGAAACAGGGTTCAATACTGGCACCTTTCGTGTTCAATTTTTATTTCAAAGTGTAACCCAGGTGCTTAGAAACACCAAACATCACTTTTGGCCGGTAGAAGAATTCCTAATTTACTTTGTGCTGATTATATTAATGTTCATTCTTTCTGTATTGTGAGACAAGAAGAGTATTGTGGTCCTTCACAACATACTATGAACAATAAAATCTCTCTAAACATTATTGTATAACCAAAACATCTAGTTAAATAAATGACTGCGTTAATAAATGAGGGAACACAAATTCTGTTTTTCTATCCCCATAGAAACCCAGTGTTGGCAAAGCATTTTTTTTCTCACTGGCTTACTTGCATACTGTGTTAAGAAAGCCTAGGCCAGGGCTGTCAAACTCCCAGCCCACGGGCTGGATGCGCCACGCACTGGCCATGCCCCTGCCCGGTTTAGCGAAGGGGAAAAAAAGTCATGATACGTCATGTGACGCCGCTGTGACAACATGAGTCTGACACCCCTGGCCTAGACAATATACAAAATCCAAAGGAATCATAAAATAGAGTTTATGGTATAGCAGTAACAACCTTAAAAGAATCATGGGTGCACAGATACCCATGTAAATTTTTTCTCCACCTTCTTTATAATGATCTTTCCTCATATCACCACTATGCTGTTTTGCCCATTGAAATGCCTTATTCTCTACAATTATGCAACATAGATGTATAGTTGTCTGATAGTTATACCCTTTTGTGGATCAGGAGGCACTGCCCATGGTCAGCTGTGCTTCGGTCACCTCTTGAATGGATTACTGTGAAGCAGTCTATACAGGGCTATCCTTGAAGAAGATGCCTCCATTTGTCCAGTATGCAATAGCATGGACAACTATGTTTCTCTATGTTCATGGTACATCTGTGCTCCAGGAACAACACTGGCTCTTTGCTTTTGGCTGCAATTCAAGGTGCTGCTTTTTATGTTAAAAAACCCATTAATCCCATTGCTTCTACCCATTCCATTAGTTTGGATAGGAGGAGCAGCTCTAAGTCCTGACAATCAAGGATGGTCAACTGGCAGTTTGCCTTTTCAGTAGCTGTGCATGCCCTCTGGGACACAATAGCACCGGGGTTTGGGTGGCACCAACTTAGTTTATGTTTCAGAAAACCTGAAACAGCTGGCTGTTTTCATTGAGCCCATGTTGCTGATGTATGATGTTTTTGGGAGCTACTCTGTTTAATTGGATGAGAAATGTAGTTTTTTTAATATGTTAAATTTATATTGTACTTTTATATTGCATTTTTAATTGTGAAATAATTTATTTTAAATAATTGTTTTGTTTATTATTACTAAAATTATTATTTTAAATTAACATGATACACTATGTTTTCTTTCTGGATTGGTTGAATCAGTGGCACAGGTATTATTGTATTGTTCCATTTGTTGTACCATCATACTGTTTTAGATGACGTCACACACAAAAAATTGTGAACACGTTTTAGCTGAAATCTCAAGACATCTACAGTCAAATGCTATGATAAAATTATATCTATTCACTTCTTGATTAAAGACAGCAAAGATTTACATGATACTTTAAAAAAAACAACACTACAATATCTGTTTGTTGAAGCAAAATAAACATATCAAATAAGACCAGGTGGCTGATTAGGAGTGAGTTATCTGTAGGAAAAAAATAAATGAGGAAGTGACAAAACAAATCTTTAAATACTTTCCTGTAGTTTCCTAATAACACAGCCAGGCTAGATAAACATTTCTTTTTTTATTTTTAAATTCTGCTCCTGTCTGCTTGTTCCATCTTCTTTCCAGTATCAGTGCAAGCATATGGTGTATGTGAATTTAATGGAGAGGGTGATGCTGTAATTTCATATTGTTGGACTTCCCCACCTTACCCTACACCAGAAAAAGAGAAATTCCTCACCTTTCAGCAGAAACGTGCAGGAGACAACAGTTTAAGGAAAAATTGTCATGCTTTGGGGTTCTACTGACAGTTCCATGAGTAGAAAATTTGATATTGAATTTTCTACTTAACTTTTCGAATAACTACTATGCTATTTTCCTGTAACAGATTAAGCACTGAAAACTATACACAGTGCAATTTCTTGGCAACCCTTTAGTTTTCAGTTTTATTTTACTCTTCCACATATATTCTTAATATTGAGGTCCAAGAAGACAAGTAGCAATTATCAACCAATCATAGTTCATTGTGATGTGTGACCCTGGCCAAGTCTTGGTTAATGGTAACTAATGGTGAAACCAAATTGAGAGCATGGTTGGTGATTCTGCTTGTTATGTTTGATTTGATTTGTCAGGTTAATCACCATTTCAGGTTCACATATAAAAGAAAATTACTTTTTGTTCAAAATGCTAATCCAGAACATACCTTTTAAATCATTGAAATATAAACCCTCTGAATTTTAGTCAACACAAAGAAGTACTTTGTGAACAAGATAGCAAAAAGAGTGCTTTAATTATTATAATGATAGTTTAGGCCTCATCAGTAATTCCTGCTATTGTGGTTTAATGCTACTGACAGGAGGGCACTTGAGTATTAAAAAAAGCTTCAGCAGCTCTGAATATAAATGCTTTTAGAAGAATGTTTGCTGAGATTTTCAAACACAGCTATTCATTGCTGATCTATTCTGTTAAAACTATGCATAAACAAGAGATCAAGTCCAAGTTATTTTCTGCCAAATTCTTTGCTGGATTTTAGATATAATTTTATCAGAAACTTCTAATACCAGAATTCTGTTGAAAAATGGGCTTTCTTGAAAATATATATATATTGTATTTCTTACTGGACTTTTACAAACCTACCACAGCCATCATAAAAACATAAAGATTGCTTATTGCTAATTGCTTAAAAGCTGTTAGAGATGTTTAAAAAAATTACCTGAAAAACAAACAGTGGAAGCAAAATCTTTATTCTTGGTAAAAATGTGTTTTGCATTTGGTGGTGGAATTCAGTATATGTGTTCTAGCACTTAACATCTCTAAAGTTTCACAAGCTCACTTCGAGTTAGAAAGGGAAAAAGAGCTAAAGTTTGAGTTGGAATTGTTATGCCTTTCGTATGTAGAAAAATGTTTTTCAGAAACACTGTACAATCACATATAGAGATATGCTTTTAAAACTTAATTGAATTAGTTTTACTTTTACTCTCTTTGGCTTTCTTGACATTTAGCTAATTGTAAAGAGTTTTATTTGCTTACTGATTGCACCAATTTAGTTCGTGTATGAAATGTGTTTGAATGAGTTTATAGAATGTGTGGTAGAATATGTTGAAATGGTAGGAGAAGGGTCCTTGAAAAATATAGTCCTTAGTTAAATTACAGGAGTAATCTCCTTTCAGCATATAGATTTTAAAAAACAGGTTTAAAAGTGGACCAGAAACAAATTGTTGTAACCAACAGGAATTGACTTTTTTCAAAGTTTTAACTTGCTCAGTAATAATTAATTTTGAGTGATCTGGCTGTAATTGGGTGTAATGATAAATCTAATTTATAGTTATGCTCATTGTAGCTGACTTTTCCCTCCTGTACTGTACACCGTTCTAACAATCACTTGCTTGTTTTACATTCCTCATGTCATTTATCTGCTGCTACTGATTTGTGTAATGATTATCATCTTTGAGTAGATATCTTTGGGCTTTTTTTCTTTTTCCTTTTAATTGAAATGAACAGAGGAGCAGAATTAAAAAGAAGAGTATAATACACAAACAAACATGAAGCAACAAAAATAAAACACAATTTGTGGATGTATACATATAAAGTGTCAATCTTATGAAGAAATAAAAATGTTTTAATCATTTGTATTTAATATTTTTACCCAGAAAGATGATTATGTAGATGAATGAAATCACTTAGAAACAAATCTATTGTTTCAGATTATTTTGATTATATGGGAAACTATTGATTAAAAGACTTCTTTCTTTTACACTAACTTTCCATGGGTTTTCCTTAATCGACTGACTTCATTCTGTTCACAACTTTTTATGGGTTTCCCATGAAATAGCTTCTTGTTGTTTTCTGTTGTTGTAACTTTTTATGGATTTTCCATGAAATCATTTCTGGACCCCTAATCATATTTGTTGTTCTTCTCTGCACTCTTTCTAGAGCACAGGTGTCAAACTCACCACGTCATGTTGCCATCACGTGATGTATCATGACCTTTTTTTCCCTTTGTGGAGCTGGGGTGGGCATGGACTTCTTGTGACGCATCCCACCTGTGGGCTGCCAGTTTAACACCCCTGTTCTAGAGTCTCAGTATTTTTGTGTATCATGGTGATCCAAACTAAACTCCGTATTCTAAGTGTGATCTTACCAACAAAGTATATAGCAGTATAATACTTCACATGATCTTGATACTATTTCTCTATTGAGAATGTAGGACTACATTGGTTTTTTTGGCAGCTGCAGCACATTGCTGGCTCGTACTTAAATGGTTGTTCATTAGGACTCCTAGATCCCTCTCACAGATACTGCTATTGAACCAAGTACCACCTATTCCATACCTCTGCATTTGTTTTTTTCTTGCCTGAGTGTAAACCTTTCTTTTCTCACCGCTGAATTGCATTTTGTTGGATAGGATTCAATATTCAAGTCTGTCAAGATCTTTCTGGATCTTGAGCCCATCTTCTAAAATGTTGGCTATTCCCTTAACTTGGTGTCATCTGCAAATTTCATGAGTTCATCTATTGCCTCATCTAAATCATCTATGAAGAAACTGAAGAGTACTGTACCAAGGACAAAAACTTGGGGTACCCCAATGCACATTTCCCTCCATGTACAGTAGATATAGTTCCATTCAGGATTATATTAGATATTAGGAATAAGGTCTAAGACCTGGTGAAATACTAGCCACCTTAATTGTACCTGCAGCATTGTTACAATATGTTGCTACTATTATGGACTCTTGGGTTAAATTTCATACAGTAATGATTCTGACTCAGTAAATCATCAGTCCTGTTATTTTTATTCTCAGTTATGTAACTCTCTAACAAATGTAACTAAAGAAGAAATAAATGTTTATATAATAGAGGTTTTCATAAAACAATTGATGATCATACTACTTATTTATAGTGTTAATAGAAATAATAAATACAATTATTTGGAAAAGCTTCCAGTCCAATAAATCAGGGAAGATTTATAAGATCAGCTTTTTCAACCAAGATTTTAAAAAAAGAAAATAGTTATATCTGGTTGCCGTTATTGGACTTTTGTTGACAAAGATTGGTTGACATAGCATTTGGACTTAGTTCTCCTTATTCAAGAAATTAGCCTTGGGGGGAAGATACATTATATTTTATTTAAATAAAACACAATAAGCTTACTAATGCTACACTATTAAAGTTGATTTTACATGCTGGGATGAAGGGGGAAGCTACTTCTTTTCTCTTTCCCTTCTCCTTTTTCTCCTTCCTTCCTTCCTTCCTTCCTTCCTTCCTTCCTTCCTTCCTTCCTTTGGCTTTACATTGTTCAGTAGAATGAAAAATAATATCCTACTTTTAAACTAGGGCAAGCATAATTATACACATTAGACCATCTGCACATAATTTGAGAATTGTATCTGTGTATTTTTAATACCTGAATTGTATTACTTTTCTTCTTGTTTACCATGACAAATACATTTTCTGTCCCCACTGAAGCTTAGATTTGCATAGAAGCTATAAAAGTTCCTTTTGTTCAGTGACCATAAACTTTTAATTACATAGTAACTTTACTTTTGTAGTAAATACATATAAAGAACAGGAAGAAACTACATGTTGTTTTATGCACAATTCTTATTATTTCACTATTGTATTAATTAGTATATGTCTTTCCTTAATGTCCTGTTCTAATAAAAAAGTTAGTTTCATAGCTCTTTTTTTCTCCATTTTCATGAGATAGTTTTTGAATATCCATCTAATGGCAACTTATACAATGTCTGTCATCACACAGTTGAGGCAATAATGCTTCTTATGAGCTGATGCATTGCTGTAACACACTATGGTACCATATAAATTATTTAATTTCATTATATTGTAATGATTATTCTAGTGAAAATAAGGAGCAGGATGGCATAATAGCAGTGATTCAATATTTGAGGGGCTGCTAACTAAACAAGAAGAGAAGCAACCTAGAACTAAGGATACATTTCCTGACAGTGAGCACAATTAACCAGTGAAATGGCGTCCCCTCAGAAATTGTGGATGTTCCGTTACTTGAAGTTTTTAAGAAGATACTAGGCAGTCATTTGTCCAGAATAGTATAGTGTCTCCTGCTTGTGTACAGGTTAGACCAGAAGTTCACCAAGGTCCCTTCCAACTCTGCTATACTGTTATTCTGATTAAGAAATTTTCAATGCAGATTTAACATTAGCCAGTTTAAAAGAAAATATTTGAGACCATGCTCAGAGAGATTCCTTTAAAAATTTTTTTACCTTAAAGCAAAGTATCGGACTGTCATTAGATATAACCATCCCCTCTAAGACATTGGGAGTAAATCTGCTCCTTATAGTATTTGCTCTGTGGAATATTGCATCCAGTTTTGGTCACCACGATATAAAAAAGATGTAGAGACTCTAGAAAGAGTGTAGAGAAGAGCAACAATGATGATTAGGGGACTGGAGGCTAAAACATGTAAAATGATTGCAGGAATTTAGTTTATTAGTTTAATGAAAAGAAGAACCAGGGTTGATATGATAGCAGTGTTCCAATATTTGAGGGGATACCACAAAGAAGAGTGGGTCAACCTATTTTCCAAAGCACCTGAGGGCAGGCCAAGAAGCAATGGATGGAAACTAATCAAGGAGAGAAGCAACCTTGAACTAAGGAGAAATTTGCTGACAGTTACAATAATTAATCAGTGGAACAACTTGCCTCCAGAAGTTGTGAGTGCTCCATCATTGGTGGCTTTTAAGAAGAGATTGGACAACCAAATTGCATCCATCTTGTATAAAATGGGGCCTACTTATTCATAAGGAAGACATTTGATTGAATTTCAATTTGATGTGTGAATGTATTAACATACACTCTACAGCACTGTACAGGACCCATATGCATATTATGTACTCAATTTCCAATCTGGTATATGAATAAAGACCAGCCTATTTTCTTCTACTCAGGATTATTGGCCTTGCCTACTCCAGTGATGACTATTCAAGATCATATTGTGTGTCAGAATGGATGAACCAGCTTTGTGGCCGTATAATATTGTGGCAGAAGTAAATCTGCAACACTATCAGTTCAGAATGCTGACTGCCTAGAAGATAAATTTATTGCTTTTAAAAATTCTTTGCTGTGGGGAAGTAAATTTCATGTATTGTAATGTATAATGTAATGTCTCTTGATGTTGTTTGTATGTTTTGTTTTCTTCCCAGGCAGATGCAGAAGTACTCATTATAAGTAGTGTTGCTATGTTGTTGAGTTTTCAAATTGCCAAGTTGCCTTGTTGCTGCTACTTCTGTTGTTGTTATTGTTGTTGTAAACTTGCAGGCAATTTACTGAATAAAAAATTGTGCCTTATGAATGAATAAACAGTCAGAGAAGTTGTATTGTATTTTTTCTATTTTTATTATGTTATTGAACAAAGGTATTGTAGTTTTCCTTCCTTCCTTCCTTCCTTCCTTCCTTCCTTCCTTCCTTCCTTCCTTCCTTCCTTCCTTCCTTCCTTC
>JANHFL010009455.1:229396-240112 GCA_032468155.1 Oxyrhabdium leporinum | reverse complement strand
CTTCCTTCCTTCCTTCCTTCCTTCCTTCCTTCCTGTAGTTTGTATTGACTTTTACTTTGTTTATTTAAAATTTTTAAGAAAATTATTGGGAGAAAAAATAAAATAAAAGCAAGAATGGCATGCAATGCTATGTAAGCTGTAATTTTTAAAAGATTAACTTTTATTTTATGCACAAGTAGCTAGCCTTTTGAGCCTGGCAATATGCTGCTGTTTGAATTAAGCATGAAAATATGCATGCAGTCCAAAGCAATTACTTTGGTGGATAACAATTTGTGAATAACAATGACACATTGATGAATTAGTCATATAATAGTGGTTTTTAACCTGTGTTTTCGGATTTTGAAATTTGCTTTGCTGCTGTTGCTCTGCACTTGTTGCTCTTGGTGCCTTGGAAAAGAGTCATGAGTAACAGATGGAGTCCCACCTCCAAGATTTTGTATTTAAAAGCAACACTGATACAGCAGAAGGAAGAAGGATGAGGGCTGGTGGAGAAAAATAGTAGAATACCTTGCATATATTTTAATATTGGCTCACTTGTTTATTGGTTTTATTTATTTCTTAAGCTTCTGCCTTGCATTTGTGAAGGTATCTTCACTATATACACTGTGTGTGTGTGTGCATGTGTAAAACTCTGTAGACAGCTTTAAGAAAATATTGATCATCGAATTTGGTACTCAACACGCAAGCTAGAACTTGTTGGTGTTGACTGCCTTCCTTTTGGGAAAAATGTATTTGGTACTCATTGTTTTTGGTACTCATTGCACTTCCCAGAACCAATTAACAATGAATATTGAGTTACCACCGTAGTAATTTATAATCCAGCTATGCTATGCAAAAAAAAAAAAAAAGTACTGCATTGTTAAAATGTTATTTTATTCCACCCTGCTAATAGGGTTAATAAAAATCCATGGAAAAGATGAGTGCACTCTTGTTTAATGAGAATTTTTTTACTTGCTGATTTAATTTTGTTATTTGTGGAAAATGTTTTCCCGTTCCACTTTTTATGTACTCTGTTTTCAGAGAGCATGTATATAATTTGTTTAAAATCTATTCTTAAGGCTATTCTTGACTTTTTCTTAATTTATTAAGATAAATTTATGATTCTAGGCATGCGGATAGGTTTAAATGCTGCTAATGCCACAAAAAACACTTATTTTTCCTCAACAAATAAAATTAGCTAAGTAATATTGCAGTAATTTATATTCTGAGTTTTTTTGTTTTAGATTAGCATAAAGCAAGCCATTGTCATTTAGAAAACATGTGTTATGGCTTAATGTAATGTGCAAACTAAACAATTATAGTTTATTCAAATCATGGATAAACTGTAACTTGTTGCAGTACGTTAATCCATTAGCCTACTCAACTAACCCAATTTCTATACAATTCCTCCTCCTTCTCCTCCTCATCTTTCTTCTTCATTAAGTAACATTGTGACTCCAAAAATTCACTCAAGTTTTGCACTGTACTGGACCAGGTATAGTTGTATGTGGGAACAGGAAAATGCCCACAGAATGGGGGATTACACAAAAGGACCTTTCTTAGTTTTTGGGAGACTAACAGAAAGGAGGGGAGAAATACTTTCAGTCTTGCAACTTTCTGTTAAAATAACTTTACAATAAAGATGGAGTTTCTATTCCTAGTTGTGCTTATGTGAACTACCTTGCAGGGCCAACTGGTGGAGACTTAAATACTTTGATTTCTTTGCTACCCTCCCTTTGGTGGAGAGTAGTTCTGTAAATGATTTCTTATTTAGTATGACCCTAGAGATAAATTACACACAGCTTTAATTAGGAACTGATTTTACAACCATTAAACAAATCCTGGTGCCAGATCAACTCCTTCAGATCTAGAATTTAGGGATTAAACTACGCTGAACTGCACTGTTAATGACCATACCTGTCAATTCTACTCCCCATTTTTAAAAACAGAACATGATTGGCAAGATACAGGATGCTAATATTTAAACCATTATACTTCCAGAATCTCTCTATATTTGTGTAAAAGGAAAAGGTTTAAATGTTCCTCTAGCTTGAAACATGCATGTATTTCTCTATTGTACTGTTGGTTTCCTGTTCAGGAATTATCATGTTTTGCCCTGCAGAAATTTTGGGATACATAGCAGCTCTTTCCAGGGGAATGGTTTTCTATTACAGATAAACTCACTTGACATGTTATGTTTCCTAGGAAGCTGCAAATAAACATTTTTTTTAATGGATATACAGTGGAGGACAATGAAGCTTGCTCTCATCAGCCAAATGGAATTGATTTTGAACAGCAGGGGGTATGTTTAAAATATGAAAGGACTAGAAAGCAAGTATATATTAAATTATTTCTGACACCCATTCAGTCATTTATTTATTTATCAAATTACTAAGATGGTCTGGCTCCATAATAGTTTTGGATAGCATAGAGAATTAAAAACAGGGGAAGATATTATAACTAGTGAAAGAACAATAGACATCCAGGAGGAGCAATAGAATTGTAACTCACTTCTTTCTCAAAGAGACCTGATATATTCCCTAACCCAGACCTGGGGGAAAAGAGCTGGATTTTAAGGCTCATTTAAACAAGGTCAGGATAAGGCCCAATGTGAATTTCTGCAGGTATAAGTACTTTTTGTCACGGTTGATAAAAAGTACTCACACAGCATTTGGAGATTCTACTAGAGAGATAGTTTATTGTATGTGTATATAAATAGGCATAGAAATCCCTTTATCCTTATTTATGATCTCTCTCTTGACAAGAGAGGGCTGACATATTGTAAATCCATTGAATGCATAGTTCTCACACTGACAAGAAAAAGTGTTGCTACCCTCCTCCTCATTATTATTTCATTTCATTTATTTCATTTCTCAAGGTATCCTATTGCTACAGCTATATTTAAATGATACGTACTCATTTCTATCACTGCAAAATAAAGATTTCAGCCAAGAGGGCACTGTTTCAGACCTCCACCAATAGCTGAGGGCACACCTTAAGAAGTAGAAGGGAACTGTGATTCACCTAGAATTTTATTTCTCAGGCTTAGTTTTTGACATCAATTTCTTTTCCTCCCTCTCAGCCAGCCAGCTGTCTTCCATTTCATAATGATTCTCTCACATTAATATACGGAAGAAAGCTGAGAACAGGTCAACATGAGTGGTTTAGCTAAATCACAGCTACGACAAAGAAGTGAATAGGTTTTCTAGCCTGGAAAATGCTGGTTTCTACCTTGCCAGCTTTAATCCTTGCCTCTGCAGTCTCCAGTGAGTTCACATCTTCAGAATGCACTGGAGCAGAAGAAATGAGATATTTCAATTGTAAACAATCCATAATCCAACACTTTATCTTCCCCAACCCAGTTGCGATAGTAGTAACATGGTTTTGATTTCCAGATTCAAGACAGAATATAAAATTAAAGATTAAAATATATTAGAATAATACTGGAATCATTTAACAATTTGTATTGTTGCTTAGAAATGTATATTGTTGTTTAGAGAATTAAGGTCCAACATGACTGCCAAGGATGCACATTCTCTATCTTAGAAGTAACAAAAGAGATATTTATTGTGTATGCTTGCTCAATGAATCTTTGGCTGTATGGTATCTTCAGTAGGGTGATGACTGAATGAGTGAACAGAATTCCGTGCTGCTGTTCATATAAGTTTACAGTACTCACCTATTGAAACATTAAACAGAAACAGAAATAGTCACCCAACTACCAAGTTATATTCACTTATGAATACCCATAAGCTTTTTGAAAAGATGCCAAGTTGATGCTTTTGGAGAGGGCTACACAAAGAATAACACATTAGAAATCCTATATCTTTCCCCCAAAGTTCTCACCTTTCACATCTATGTGGTACCAACATCCAGACAATTAAAAAATCAGTAAGGTGGAACATTTGAATAGCCAACAATAGAAATGTTACGAAGTGAGGCTGATTTCCCTTTGTAATGCTGTCTCCTGGTCTTGAAAATTATAACGGCACTCATCATGTCTCCAATCTTCAATCTCTAGAGTTGTTTTGGCAAGATTCTGTGGGTGCTGATATTTTCAGTTTAAAACTCAATACTTCCATGTTAACATAACGTGGGAGGAGGATACGTTCTAGGAGAAATTTATAGATGACATAATCTATTATTCTTTAACTTGACATTCTTCAGATGTTTTGAGATTATATCTTCTAATAATCATCATCAATGTCCTTGCTAACTGCATTTCTGAAAGTTCCTAAAATCTGGATTTCCTAATATCCTGAACAGAAATGTTCCAATGATACATTTTGGAACTAGAATTGAAATGAAATAGTTATACTTGTTCTGAATAAGTAAGACATTTTATATTTTAATAAGTGAATATCTCAACTCCTCAGATGTTAATGTATCAGTGTATCCCAGTATTTACCAGAAAATGAAAAAAAACACCTTCATGGATAGCTTTCAAATGAATCAACTCTTTTCTGCAACAAGATACTTCATGATATTTCAACATTTTTAAAAAATCGATATATGGCGTGTTGATAGATTAAATGATTGCTTGTATATATGTGTATATATTCTATATAAAAGCAAGCTAATGAACACCAAATATTTTGGATAGATTACTATCTCTGCAGCCAGCATGGACAATTGCATGGATTTGTCCAAAGAATAAATACCAGTTTTTCTATCTGCTATAAGGAAATGAACATAGATAAAAGTGATAGTTGGTTATAAGTACATATGTTTTAGAAAAAATTTACAGGATATAAGTTGGTGCTATGAATTATATAAATTTTTTAGCCCTTTTAATATTATCAGGTAGATATAAGAATCTTTCCAATAATTTTCAATAAAGAAAAAAAGCCCTTCTCTTTGTTTAAGGAAGATATGCATCTGTTTTTATTGTACCTTGAACTGGGAATATCAATCATTTCCCTTATAAGCAGATAAGAAAGTACCTGTATGTAATAAAACATATGAATAAATATAAATACATCACGTAGAATTAAAAATGCATTTTTTCTGAGTCAGCGCTACCGCCTTGTTTTTTTGTGAAATGTGTAGATATCATGAGTTGTAAAACAAAATTTCTGTTCAAACAAGACATGGTATTTGAATCTTTTACAGCAAAAAAGGTGCTTTTCTGCCTGATTTTGTTTTGCTATAATGCTGTTCAGATAGGCTTTAATAGTGCAATAGCTTGGATTTAGGCCATTCTAGAAGAAGAAGAAGCAGGGAAAGGAGGAAGGGATTTGTGTGTGCATATGTGTGTGTGTGTGTGTGTGTAGATGTCAGTTCATGCTATTGATTTCACTTTTTTAATGTGGGTAAACAAACTGCTACGCTTGAGAGTCGAGTAGCTTTGGATTCTGTATCTTTGAATCAGTAGCTTTTTATGCTGATACAACCATTTTGTGCTTAGATTAAAAAGATGAAAACATGTAGCTAACAATGACCTTGAAATGAACTATATGTTAATCCCAGAAGTGTTGATGAGGTTGCAGAATACAGATAGTCCTCTACTTACGACTGGTTGCTTAGTTACTGTGCAAAGTTATGATTGACTCCCCCAAAAACCACTTACAAAGTTCCCAAAGTTACAACAGCTGCACATGCCTTCCCCACAGTCATGTGATTACACTTTGGGTGCTTGGCAACCAACTCACCTTTACTGCCATTTGCAATATCCCCCAGTCACAATACTGCAATTTGCGATATTTTTTTTACTGATTTCCGGCCAAAAAGAAAAACACCTATTGAGGAAAATTGATTTACTTAATGACCGTGGCATTCGCTTAATGACCACCAAAAAGATGTTTAAAAAATGTGTCCAATCATGTCCAGTCATGTGATCCCTCAATTTACAACTGCAGTTTATAACCATATTTCTATGGTCATAAGTCGAGGGCTCCCTGTTCATATCCCACCACAAGATTGTCATGGCCCCATCAGAGCCTGAGTCAACGGAGGAGGATGAGCCAGAGCTGGGGCCAACGGAGGTTGAGGGGGCAGCCTCGTTGGCTTCGGAGGAACACGGGGAAGAGCTGGACAAGGTAGCCCTGGGTCCCTTGGGCTTGGGATGGCTTGCCAGCAGGGAAGAATGGGGGCAGGATGACCGAGAGGGGAGGAAGAGTGGGCAGGCAGTGGAGATGAGGAGCGACAAAGCTCAAGCAATGAGCAAGGACCTGCCCGTCCTGATCCATGAACATGGAGAGTGGAGAGGAGGCAGGAACAGCGAAAGTCGACTCGATGACTCGGGAGGAGAGCACCCTTCCCCATAAGGCACACCTGGGGACTAAGAATTAAGGAGACACTATGTGGAGGGGCGCTTCTCAGAAACAAACACTGAATTTGTGGAGTTTTGTATGCCATTGCCGATGTCTGGAGTTTGCTGGACTTCTTGCCTAGTTCCTTTGCTTAGTGGACTCATTGCCTTGTTCCCTTGCCTCGCTCCAGAGGCTGCTGGAGGTGTGTATGTGAGCGTTTTGCTCTGGCATTTTCCCTAAACATGGGAGGTTTGGGGGAAAGTTGGAACAATAAAGAGGAGTTTGAACTATTGGCTGACTGTGTTGCCTCCGTGACCTGCCCAGGTCATCACACAAGATATGTTCTTCCCTTGTGATAACTCTTAGCACATCTTCACAGATTATGACTTAATAAATGAAAAATAAATAGCAGACTGATGACATGAATGAGGGTCCTTGTGAAGCTTATGAATAAACATTTAATTTTCCATTTATTTTATGGAATGGAAAGCAACTCAACTTTCTTGATTTCATTGGATCATGTTGCACTGCCCATGTTCACTCACCTTTGCTTTTTAGTCCTAATGATTGTAGTGTCTCTTATCTTCTGCTACTTGCACTTAATTTTAATTGGCAATAAGAGGTCTTTTTTCTCTGAATCATGCAGTCAAGAATATATGGTCATTAGATGAAATCAATTATCACCATAGACACTTGAAAACTATAATTTCTTACCCTTGTGCAGAATTTGTTTTGAGGATGAACAGAAATTGAAAAGTCGATGCATTGTGTATTAAAAAAAATGTATATCAAAATAAATTAAGGCTATAATCCTATGTTGGGTGTTATTTCTGAGCAATGCTTAGAAATGCATTCTAAATAATAATCTTGTTCATATTGTACTTACTGAATCTAGTACTGATATATTTTTTTTAAAAAAAGAGGACAATATTCTTAATAATGGAATAAAAATAATTTTCTTTATACTCCCATCTATAGCTGGTCCATTGGAGTTGCCTCTTTTTGAATTGATACCATCACAGAAACAGGTCGTTTTTCATGGTGATCGCTTGCCATTTCAGTGTACAGCAACATACCTCGACATTACAACACAAGTCCATTGGTATCATGATGGTCGCTTGGTTGAAACTGATGAAGAAAAAGGCATGTTTGTGGAGGAGACCATAATACATGACTGCTGTTTAATTACACGGTAATGTATTTTTATTTCTGTATTTATATATGTGTGTTATACGAGTGCAATTGTTTGTATGATAAGAGCCGCATTGGTGCAGTGGTTAGAATGCAGTACTGCAGGCTACTTCTGCTGACTGCAGCTGCCAGCAGTTCAACAGTTCAGTTCTCACTGGCTCAAGGTTGACTTAGCCTTCCATCCTTCCGAGGTTGGTAAAATGAGGACCCAGATTGTTGGGGGCAAGATGCTGACTCTGTAAGCTACTTAGAGAGAGCTGTAAAGCAATGTGAAGCGGTATATAAGTCTAAGTGCTAAGTGCTGTTGCTATATGGTTTTAACAGTGTGAATATTGGAACTTGAAAAGGTAGGTTCCCTATCAGTATGTTGATAAAAAAACTTTCTCATTTACTTCCTTCCCTTCTTTATATTAAAACAAAATACGAAGAAGCCAGTTTCTAGCAGACGCAATGCATTTAATACAGGCATTTTTTGGTTTAATTATTGAAATGTATTACAATATATGTCAATAATATCAAATGAAATCAGTGATCCATAATCCCCCTAGAGCACCTATTAAAATGAATTTTCTTTGCTGTCTTCATGCAAAATCAGAAATATGGAAGATGGCAATCCTGCACTAGAGAAGCCTATATATTTCTTGCTCATCCTCAGATTGGCTCTCTCCAAATCCAGTTTAATCATAAAAGGGAAAATACTGGTTTGTTTTTCCTCTCTGGGTGCTTATCTCAGTGTCTATCCTTTCTGTATGTAGAGTAGTGTGTTTAATTAAGTAGTCAATAAAATATGTCCCAGGTTTTGTATACTGAATATTAAAATGCCCCACTGTCAGAGTTTATCAATAAGTAATGGAATAATTCTGTTCTATTATAGTGTAATTCTATAATCCAATTTTGGACAGACTGTGCAGTAATTTTGCATGAATAACTGCAGGGGAAAGCCAGATTTTTTTTCTCACTGAATTATCTATTATGTCAGATGATGTTGGTTTTGGTTTATATTAATCTAAAGATTTAGATTACAGATTAATCTGTTTTCTAAAGCAGCAATTATGACTCAGATTATCTGGTTAAAATTAGCCATGGTATTAGAATACTATACGAACACTTTGCTCAGTATCTCCATAGATGCAGTAATCCACTGGTGGCTAGATAAAAATCAAAATTAAATTAACTAAAAAAATAAATTAAAATAAAAAGGTAACTTAAAATGTGCTGATTTTCCTTTATTGTTTATTTATTTATTTATACCCCTGTACCATTTCTCCAGTAATGGTATTTTGCCTGGAATATTAGTGGATAAAATAAATCAGTCATTTTGTTCTTCACAAATAAATTCATCTACACATTACTTACAAGTTTTAAAACTTGCTTTCTATAGGAGATATCTGAGAGGAGGTTAGGTTCAGCAGCAGTCCCTGCTAATAATTCTCAAAGCTATGTGCATTGGCAGCAGCTAACATAAATGTGTTAAGATCCTGAATCATCATGGCTTATAAAGTTTCTATTGAATAATAATGGTGTCAGAGCTATGAGGACCTGCCAAATTGTTTTAGTTTGTGTGTATTTCCTTCATATCAAAGGGCGACTATTATATTCAGAACATTTTTCAACTGTAGGACACTATAGTAATGAAATGGAGATGCTGAAATATATTCTTTATTCTTTATTATATGGTAATTATATTTTGTAGTCTACAGAATTGATTTGATGCACGTTTTAAAATGTCAAACATGGAACATACGCACGATGTTAACAAGAGAAATCAATTTGTGTAAAAAGATATGCTGGATTCCAAACTAATCACATTTACAGTAGTCTAATTGAAACCAGTTCTTTTAGGCTTGACTAAGTTAAGCCTTCTGAGGTCAATGGATCTATTTAAAGATCTTCTGCTAAGATCAAATCAAGATTCAGTTAATGCTGATAATTTAATTGGTTCTGTCATCGATCAATGCTTAAATTGCAGAGTTGTTACCTTGACCTTAATTCCATTTTTGGAGCTGCACATTTTATTTGTAACATAAATCTAAACTGGGGGGGGGGGGCTGTGTAGATCATGAACAATCTAGGAGAGAACCTTTTTTGACTAACAATTTTTATTCAGTGGCACGAGTTTTATCACTTGCAACTCACGTCATCAGATGCACGAGATATAACAATTCAAAAATATTCTCCTAGATTGCTCATTTTGTGCTATCTCTCCAATATTCCACAATATTGACTAAATTTAGATATTTATTACTCAATAATATAATATGATATTTTATAGTATACTATCATTATTACAGTATATTATACAATATAAATATTATGTAAATATATTTTATATTTGTAAATATATACTATACTATTATTTATAAAGGTAAATGTATTTCGTTACTTTATTGTACATATTCTTATTAATCTTTAGATCATATATCGATCCTTTGTGTGTGTGTGTGTGTGTGTGTGTGTGTGTATACAAATAGTCCTCAACTTCCGTTCACAATTGAGCCCAAAATTTATGTTGTTAAGTGAGAAATTTGTTAAGTGAATTTTGCCCCATTTTATGACTTTTCTTGCCACATTTGTTAAGTGAATCATTGCTGTTGTTAAATTAGTAATACCATCGTTAACTGAATGCAGTTTCCCCATTTACTTTGCTTGTGAGAAGGTCGGGGAAAGGGGTTCACATGACCCTGAGACCCTGCAACCTTCATAAATGTGAGTCAGTTGTCAAGCATCCCACCATCGCATGACCATGGGGATGCTGCAATGGTCATAAGTGTGAAAAATGGTCATTTTTTTCAATGCCGTTGTAACTTCGAACAGCATGCGGAAGAGACTTTCATCCTCCAGTGGATAGACGATGGCTACAATGATACACACACACACACACACACACACGTTTATGTGTATGTATATGTATGAGAGAGAAGCGTTCTGTGATTGGATATTATACAGCATTTGGCTTTATGGCTGTAATAAGCAACTGTTGACTTTTTTTATTATGGTGATTACATAAATAATGTGATTAAATTACAATGACTAGGGAAGATGTAGGATAACCAGTTTACTCCTCTCTTGGTATTCCTGTAGCTAGTTACCCTTATTTGTACTATATATGCTGGCACTTCAGGCGTGCTAACTAACATTACACTTCAGAATTCTGCTGATTATTTTTAAAGCAACAGGTTATAATCAGTGGTGAGTTGCTGCATCATCAGACAGGTTCAGGCGAACCTCTAGCTGTGATCACTGGCTGGGCCTGCCCACCCACCCTTGTGCTATGCTTTCCATAAATAACTAACTT
>JANHFL010009455.1:209965-220102 GCA_032468155.1 Oxyrhabdium leporinum | reverse complement strand
AACCACGACGACGACGACGACGACGATGATGATGATGATGATGATGATGATGATGATGATGATGATGATGATGATGGATTGACTGGTTTGTTTACCCATTGTGCCTGACTAATCTTGGAAACTTGAATAAAACATCAGACAATTAGAGGAGGACATAACGTTATATAGTATCTATTTTCAAAAAAGGGGAAGTGAATAGTTCAGGGAATTACAACCAATCAATCTAACTGTGATTGCTGGGAAGATTCTAGAGAAGGCCATAAAGAGACTGATTTGTAAGAATGAAGTATGTGATAATGTGAATTTGTCAAAAATATTTTTTTCCAGGCTATTTTATTTCATTTTTGGACTGATAATATCCTTTGCCAATTACGGGTGTGCTGTAGGCCAGATATATTTTGATTTTAGAAAAATGTTTGATATGCTTATATGTTATGCTGATTAGCTGGCTAGCATGAACATTAACATAGCTGACTCAAAACTCACTCTCAAGTACTCCTCCATGATTACCCATCAAACTGGAATGGGGCATTGTGTGGAGTGCCACAAAGTTCAGCTCTGAATCTCATACAAACCTACAGCTTCTTACAGAATGTAGCTGTGCTGTGTTTAGCCAGTAAGTTGAGCTCTATAACGATTAAGTATTACACTATAATTATAGTATATCACTCAGAAGAAAGGAGAGATCAAAATGAAATTACAAAAATGCACTTGGATTTTTTCATCCTTATAAGATCATGTCTGGAAAAAAAAAGAATAAATTTTACACTTTATTTAAAGCCACAACTGAAAATATCATTGAATGCTCATGAAGATACTATGTATCTACCAGAGTCATTTTAACCAAAGAATATTTTATCACAAATTCCTAGGAGGCTTGTTGTAAGAATCCAAAGTAACAGGCACTGGTTCACAGAGACATTATTTAATCTAAAAGAAAATGTGGCATAAAATACTGCTGTTTGACTTTTCACTTTCATATTAGTGAAATATTTGTATTATTTTAGTTTGGATTCTCATGCAAAATAACCAGAAGATGTGTAGTTATTACTTATAAGTTGCAATGCAGTATCCTGCAAGATTTTGATCTTCAATAAGCAAGGAACTTTCAGGACCTTGGATAGCTCAGAACAAAGCTTAACTAATATAGGTGCTCCTCGACTTTCGACCACAATTTCGCTCCAAATTTTTCTAAGTGAGACATTTGTTAAGTGAGTTTTGCTCCATTTTAAGACCTTTCTCCCCACAGTTATTAAGTGAATCACTGCGGTTGCTAAATTAGAAACACGGTTGTTAAGTGAATCTGGTTTTCCAATTGACTTTGCTTATCAGAAGGTCGCAAAAGGAGATCACATGACCCTGGACACCACAACGGTCATAAATGTGAATCAGTTCCCAAGTATCTGAATTTTGATGTGACCATGGGGATGCTGCAATGGTCTTAAGTGTGAAAAACTGTCATAAGTCACTTTTCAGTGCTGTTGTAACTTTGAATATAAGTCACTAAGTGAACTGTTGTAAGTTGAGAACTACCTGTACATCCTTTTCTCATAGTAGTATTGTCTGCAGAGAGCCAGCTGAAACTGTCGTAGGAGTCCTTCTCCTTCTGAATGTTGACACCGATTCTTAAAAGAACCATGACTATTTCTTCAGTGTTTAGAGGGGGAAATGTGCTGGGAGAGGAAACTCTTATAATTATGAATCTCAGTCCAGAGTTAAGAATTCTGTCAGGGATAATGTGCTGGGAATGGTACTGAATGCTTGTTTCATAGTTGAATGGATTTTGCACCTTTGGAGATTGAGTCTCAGGAGAAATGGCAAGAAGATCCCAAAGAACGAAATGTTTTATTTTCATAGAATGACCTATAAAGTAAGATAGATGGGGGGAAAATAACCACTCAGAGTAGCTTTGGATAGTGAGATTACTGGCATATAAATTAAATGATTTTTTAAAAGTAAAATCTCTAGAAGGCTTTTAAATAAACTTTTATTGTATATCCTGAAAGCACTAAGTTTGTTAAACTATTTGGATTATTTTTATGTATTACTGTACTCTGATAGAAATGAAGATCACTGATTACAATTTTTTATAATCCTACTTTAGTGGTCTGTCAAATCCAATCTGGATAGCAGATTGGATATAGATTTAGTTACTTAGATTATATTACAAAATTATATTACAAAAGAATGGGCAAAGTTAATTGAAACTCATGCACTTCAGTGGGAACTAAACAGAAAAAAATGCAGATATATCTTGAACTTGGTATCTTAGTTTGAGAATTGTGATCATTTGAACACATAAGTTTTTATAAGAATGGTACTAATTTGTTTAATTGTAAGAGGTGGCAGGTTTCCCAATAGATCTACTTTGGATGTTGAATTCACAAGACTTCAGGAGGAATAGAGGGGGGCGGGCAAATAAGCATGCTGCCGTTTGTCTTTCCATATGCCTGATGTTTCCAGCACAGTAATAATTCATAAGTAGCCTTCATGTAATGGCACTATTACCCAATATCAAGGATTTGGCTGTCTAGGACACATTGCAAATAAATCTGTATACAACTTTTCCTCATTATGTGAGTTTTTTTAAAAACAAACATTTTTTTTCTTTCTAGTGAGCTTATCTTATCCAGTATCGATATTGATGCAACTGGAATGTGGGAGTGCGTGGTTAGCAACTCCTATGGAAACATTTCTAAGCAGATGGAAATTGTTGTACTAGAAACAGCTGCACCTTATTGTCCTGCTGAGAGAATAATTAACAATAAAGGAGATTTCAGGTAATACTTTCTTTTTAAAAATTTATTTTGGTTATCAAATTACAATATTTTTCTTTTTTTTTCTTATGAAAAGTCTACAGATTTCCTTTTCTTAACATAAAGTTCTCCAGGTTGGATTAATAACTAATCAAGTATAACCAGATGATGCCATATTGGTTTCTCAGGTCGTATTAGTTTTGAAAGTTTTATTTATAGCTACAAATAGCAGGGATACAATGGAGCAAGCAAAAAATAATAGTTTGTCTGCATCTACACATCAAAATAAACTATGTTTGGTTTGTTGCTAGTTTAATCTGTGTAAACCCAGTTTTGGACTTTTAAAACCATGGCTTATTGTGAATTATTCAACTGCAATTTGTTTAAAAGTGAAATCAACTTTGGCTCATTGCAGTGTACCAGTCCAGCTGATATATTATTCCAAAAGACAAAGTGACTAGTTAGTAAGTGTTTTTCTATACAAATTAAGCATGAAACCACTGTGAATTTTGAAGGAGACTTCAAGATACCTCTTTACCCTATAATTTTTGTTCCTTGGTAAAGAAAATATTTCTCCCAAAATAACATTATCGTGAATCTGTCAAATCTACTTTTATTTTTAGACACACTTTATTAGACCCATGCCTTCAATTTTATTTCAGAACTATTTTAAGAAAGTTACATTCTTACCTGCTTCAGTGCCTTAGGAACAGATTTGGTTGTCTAATATGTACAGGTTTTTTTCCAAATATGAAGCACATAAATCAGACTACTTTCTGCAACTGAAAGGATTAGTTGTATGCAAGAAACTTAAATAAGAGCTTCACAACCATGTAGATAATCACTTATGAATCTGAAAAAAAATAAAAAAGCAATATGACATTTATAGTGCTTTGCTGTATGTAAAACCCATCAATTATAGTCAAGACTTTGAGTGGGCTTAAATTAGTTTTTTTTGAAGCCAGGCTATTTTAAAGAGCTATTAAGATATACAGTATGTTAAAGTCATGGAACAAAATTTTGAGTTTCAAAAAGCAGAGATTTTGGAACGTCTACTTATTAAATTTAATAGCTGCTGATACCAATATTAGACATATAAATTTGTTATTCAGCATCATTTATATGCCTATAGATGGAAGAAGGATAATTCACGAACAGAGTTGGAAGCATACCAACAAGCAAAACAACACGGACCTAATCAGAGTTGGCCAATGAAAATTTCTAGTTTGAGGAGAAGCCAGAGGAAGATTCTTAGAAGTGGAGGAAGGAGCCAAACACTCCAGAATATAGACATAGCAAAATCAACTTTATTAAGAGCAGAAAACATTGCTTTCCTAGTAGAGAAAAAAAACTCATTTTAAAATGCCTGAATAATGATTATAACTCAAGGAGTTGGGAATTGCTTTATTTGTGACTGGTAACAATAAAAAAAGAGGAGAGGAGAGAAAAAGGAATGTGGCCTAGAATCAAAACTAAAAGCTTTTGTTACACTGTTTGCTGAATACATTATCTCTTCAATTCTGAATACCCCTCAAAGCTCATCATGCCCACAACAGTCTCCAACACAAGCCTACAATCCCAAAATTAAACTTGAAAAATGACTGATACCTTGTTAGACATTGGTTAGAATGCATGATTTTGTGATATTTAAGGACAGTATTTTAATGTACTCTTGTAACATTGAGAGTGTGATTGCAAACATTTAATGCAACTTGACAGCTTCGTGAGTTTTCTATTACTTAAAATTTATTTCTATTTTTTGACATCAGATGTTGCAAGATTACATGAAGATATTTGAAAAGACTATTAAGCCCTAAAACGTCTGGCCCTTAAGTTGTGCAGATGTACAGGTAGTCCTCAACTTACAAATAGTTCATTTAATGATCGTTGGAAGTTACAATGGCACTGAAAAAGTGACTTGTGACCATTTTTCACACTTATGACCATTGCAGCATCCCCATGACCCTGATCAAAATTCAGATGCTTGGCAACCGATTGATATTTATGACATTTATAACCCCGTTGGGGTCGTGTGATCAGCTTCTGCAACCTTCTGACAAGCAAAGTCAATGGGGAAACCAGATTCACTTAACAACCGTGTTACTAACTTGACTGTGGCAAAAAAGGCCATAAAATGGGGCAAAATTCGCTTAACAAATGTGTCAGCAATGGAAATTTTGGACTCAATTGAGGTCATAAGTCAAGGACTACCTATATACTATACATGCAGCAGAGGCATGCTTTGGGGCCCCTTGGCCAAGGAATTCTGGCTGGTGGGATCCAGGAGAAGAGCCTTTTCTGCTATGGCTCTTGCCCTTTGGAACATCTTACCCCTCCCCACGAGTGAGATTTGCTCCCACCCTTCTCGCCTTCCATAACAGCCCAAAGACTGGTTTCTAATGGTTGGCTTTGGGCCCCAACTCGGGAGCATCACACTGCAGGAGTTTGATGGATTAAGAGGAGATCCCACCTACCCCCTGCACATCCCACTCCCTCTCCCATCTTTTAATCGTAGTTTTAATCTTTCTCTGATTGCAATGCTATTTTATGGTTTGTAGAAATATTTATGTGTTATGGTTTTATAGCTTTTAATGTTGTAAGCCGCCCAGATTCACCCAGAGGTGAGATGGGCGCCATCAAATTTAATAAATAAAAAAATAAAATAAACTTTGGTGAAGGTCCATAAAAATCTGAGAGGGCTACAACTTGCTGATCCCCGCCCTACATTCTTACGGGTGATTTAAAAAAAAAATGATACTGGGATATTTCTAGCACATAAGAAAGCGGTAAAGCTTCTTGCTACTAAGAATAACAGTGTTCCTAAAGGCACCTATACTTTTCTGTTTGCTTTAGAAAACATGGCTTTTTTTTTTCATGCATTTTATAAAACTAAGGACCTCTGACTAAAACTATGACTAAGGGCTAAGGAGAGTTAGACTAAAACTTTCAGGGTGGTCAAATAGAATATAGTTGGTTTGAAAAGAAATCATATGGCCATTATATTATCCTTAGGTGGGATAGTCAGTCCTCAGTATTTTGCTTAGTGTTTTCATTTTCCACTTAAAAAACAAAACAAAGTAAAAATCGCCTTATTTCACCACAATAAGTACTATAATAAACATACGTGAAAGAACCAGATGAGGTTTTGAAGAGGAAAATCTTTGCTTTTCTTTGCAAAGTTCAAGACACGATTATCCCCAGGAACAAGCTACATTTCTACTCAACAGAGAAAGCCGAGCATGTCAACTTGAGGTTCTCTTTAATGAGTCAGTTTTAAAATACACCAAAATAAGCTTATACTGACTGCAACTTTCATTAACAACCCTTCTGCTCCATTGCTGGTAAATGTCATCTTAAATAAAATAAAATAAAATAATAAATAAAAGTGAAATAAATCTTCAGCTAAGATGAGAGGCCTTTCGCTGTTTCATTTTCTCTAAATCAAAAAAACCGAAGGATTCACATTTGTTTCATTATCGATCATCATTCAAACATTCTGCACAAATTTATTTTAGAAATACACATCAAAAGCATGCTGAGTCCATATATTCCTTTGGCATTTCAAAGTAATGAATTCAGAATTCTAGGGACTATCTTTGGAGCTGAAAGTTAACATTAACACCTGAAGCGTTTTTGAAAAATTTCTCTTTTTGGATGAGCTTCCCTGCCAATAATGTATCATGAAAATGTCTTTGAGGTTTTGATATTATGGCAAATATGTTGGAAGCAATCTATTACAAGCACAAAAGAAAACTGGGAGAAAAATCACCTTGTTTTAAAAAGAAAGACGCATTAAATATAAAATGGAAAGGTTGACTCTTTTGAGCTGACAGGTCCAGGTGGTATGTGTAATTGAAATCTCACTGCAAGGATTTGTAATGCAAGCTTCAGTGAACAAAAGCTATTATTATAAGATGATGGTTATGTTTGTTTTCTTTCTCCTTTCATTGTAAGATACTTTTAAGTGAGCGAAAAATGTCTGTGTCCTGATGTTTCCAAATCTTAACCATCGGTACCCTAATACTGTGCAATCTAGTCGAGCATTCTTGGGTGCAAGCTCATTAAAGAACCTGAAACTTAAAGTACCTGAAACTAAGGAGAAGTTTCCTGACAGTAAGAGCAATTAACCAATGAAAGAGCTTGCTCCTGGAGTTGTGGGTCCTCCATTGCTGGAGGCTTTCAAGAAAAGATTGGACATCCATTTGTATGGGGCGGTATAAGAACTGTTGCCTTGGGCAACGGGTTGGGCTAGAAGATCTCTAAGGTCGCTTCCAGCCTTAAGATTCTAAGATAATTTCTAAGCTTTCCCCAATTTTGGCAGTCTTCAGATGAGTGGAAATGCTTACACGCAATACACTGGCAGTCCAGGCTACAATTATAGTCCAGCATAACTAAAACTAGAACCAGAATCCTAACGCAAGTCCTTACATGCAGTTTGAGAGGCTATTCCCTAGATTGGAATGGCACAAGAAAAGTTCCTGTGCTGTATGGCTCAAAAATAGATTTTGAAAGCAGGGGACCTCTTTCCCTCTTAATGCCCAGATAGGATCAGAATGAAAAAGGGAGTCTAGGAAAAGCCTTAAATACTGCAATGTCAAAAGTTATCCTAAGAAAATAAATGTCATATGATTCAGGTCTCAGCATAGATACATGATTTTTCAAGGATAGCCCAGTGCACTAATTCTTCCAAAAGTGTGGATTTCAGTACCCAGAATTCTCTATGACCATTGTTGGGAATTCTAGGAATTGAAGTTCGCATAATTGACCATTGATTTTAAGGGATCTCAGTTAATAGACCCTGAATCTGAAGCAAATGGGTCTAGAGCAACATCTCATCACTTGAGTTTTAATTTAATTAAAGTAACATAAATCTAGGAGTAAATCAGAAATGCTCTATGATTCATAATGCATTTTAATTACTTACAACATTCTTACCGTGATTAATTTTGTACACACTGACTTTTCTCTTTAGAATATGTTATTTTAGTGGTTGTCAAATATGAAAAATAAGACCACTGGTTTCCTTTGTGTAGTATTGCTTAGAAATGAAAATTCAATTTTGCCAATGTATTATATAAAATTATTTATCAAATATTTTCCTATACATGCTGATAACCTGATGCTGATATAAAAATTCTGCAAATTCCTAAAGACTGTCAGTGCCACTTATGAAAATGACTTGCTCCTCACTGAGATTTTAAATTGTACCTTGACACCAGTACTTCAGAATGGAGTGGAGAAGATTTCTTGGTTGACGGAATGCTACTGCATATTTGCATGTCATATATTAGGAGGAAGGCTCTATTCTATCCTTCTTCCTGACAAAATAGTTTTGTATACTATATATAAAACTAAAAAAATAGATATTCAGCAACACATTGAATATAATGATTTTTGTTTTCAAACTGCAATTACCAATATTATTGAAGTACCAGTGTTTACTAAAGCATTTTTTGAAAGATACTAACATTTAAAAAATACAGTTTTAAAAAGTGTATCTAATAGGCACAATGTAAAAGAGATGGGAATGAAAATATTCTGTTTTTCTGTAATGTTTGAACCTTGCTTTCCAAACCTGACTTTGTCCAATACTGTTGGGACTACTAAACCTGTCTTTGTCCAGTACTGTTTAGACTAATTATGAGAATTTGGGATTTTTCAGTCTAAAAACATGAAGAATAACATGGGCAAGGCTGGCCTATTAGTATTGAATCACTGTCTTGGGAGAAAAGAACCAAGTTATAACCTCTCCCAGCAAAGACAAAGGAAGTGAGCTTTGCCAGTTTTAAGACCAAAAAATCTAGCCCTTTAATCTATAAATATACCAATTAAAATTATTTCCAATTGAATGACCCATTATTGAATATAAAACAGGCAAGGAAATTGGCCTATGTGTTCCAGTTCAAGACAGATGATGTATTGCATTATTTATTGTAAGCATGGGCAACCTGCAGCCTTAGGGCTTAATTTTTTAAAAAAAAATCCATTGCTAACTAACAGAAGTCTTTTGCAAGCAAACAATTCAATCCTCTAGCAAAAATAACCTTCCTCTTTCCTAGCAGCTTTTTATGTGAAGAGAAAGGAAGAGGGAAATGAGAACACCAAAAGCTTGCTCACACAAAGTGTTGCAAATGAAGAAGGAAGAAGAAATACTAGAAAGAAAATGAATACCTTTCCTTCTCCCTATATTTTTTACTCTGACCTTGGCCACTGTTTGTTTTATCTGTTCCCATCATTGGAAGTTTCCCTAAACAAATCTGTTTCCCTAAACAGAATACCGCTGTAATAGTACTGTAACTTTTGATGTGGGAAAAAATTGTCTGCTCCTAGTTTACCTCAACAATCTCATAAATTCAGAGTAATATGCAGTATTCTGTAGGAAGTGTGCTTCAGGTTGGAACTTTATCTAATGTTAATATATTAGTGTAGCATTGCAGTAGCTTATTTGTATTTTTTTCCACAGGTGGCCTAAAACTGTGGCAGGTGTAACCGCTTACCATTCATGTTTTCAGCATTCCTTAAGATCAGCTTCCTTTCTGAATGGGGAAGAAGAGTTAAAAGCATGGCGTAATTGTAACCGCACAGGTTGGTGGGATGAAGAAAACTATTCCAAATGTCCTCATTCACAGGAAGTAACTCAAATCCTTCATGCCTTCAGTCAGGTAAACCATACTGTCGTGCATAGAATTTAGTGTGTGTAAACATTACACAGTTCTTACCAGGTTTCTGCAGAGAAAGTCTTTGTTATCTAAGCTATATAACAAGACAAACAAAAATAGATTCTAAACTGTCCAAGCATATATTACTTATGGTTGTATTCAACTATTCTATTTTGGAATAGGAAAGCATAAATTTAAATTAAATTATTGACACTGGATCAGTATTCATGGTGCTGATAAATGGTTCTGTCAGGGGAAAGTTGCTTGACAAAAAAATATTTTAAGTTACAAGTATTATATTGGACATTTTAAGTATTTTAAAACATAGTGTTCTTATTAGACCCCTTAAATATTTTACAGTATAATGTTTGCAAGTTTGAATTATACATCAATAATGTTCTTCATCTCTAGAAAATAAAATGTTAATGTTTTAAATGTAGAAAATGGAATTAAACTTTTAACCGAATTTTATCTTTTGGGATTTCTTTTTTTTTTCAGAGGCATCTAAATGCTACCAATGCACTTGAATTTTCCCATCAGCTCGCAGCTTTCACAAAAGATGCTGCCAAATTTGCAGATAAAGAGGATGTTATCTATTTAGCTTACATGTTGGAAAAACTAATTTTATATAAATGTTTGCCTAATCTATTTTTCATTTTTTCACTGCAATTTTTGTTGTGGATAATAAGAAAGTTAAACAATATATCCCCTCCCTCCAATCT
>JANHFL010009455.1:198501-209865 GCA_032468155.1 Oxyrhabdium leporinum | reverse complement strand
TCCAGTAATGATTTTTTTGGGGTGGGGGGGTGGGAATCTTTTTAAAATAGTAATTCCAACTTTTTATTCAAGAGCTTTTCATAGAATATTTTTAAATTTGAATTATAGAATGTACAGTTAATCTTTGGGTTATGCCCATTCATTCAACAAGCATTCAGAATTATAATGGCACTAAATGAGAGGGCCCCATAAGAGGTCCTTCACGTTCCAGCAATTGCAATACCTCTGCAGTCATGTGATGGCAATGTGGTGCTCAGTGCCCAGTTCATGATTACAACATTGCAGTGAGCTGCAGTTAGGTGATTCTAATTTCCAACATTCCCTATCAGCTTCTCACAAGCAAAGTAAGTGGGGAATCCCGCCAGCTGTTCAGATGTTACGATCATGTGAGCTCCTCACTTAACAACCTATGCAGTCCTCATTTAAGAACAGCAACAGGAATTGCCAGATTTCTAAGTGACATCACGTAATGTTGCACTTTACAACTGGGAACAGAGTTTCCAATTCTAATTTGCCTTTGTAACCTAAGGATTACCTGTACTTAAAGAAATTATTATTCGTTATAGAGTTTTCCATGTCCATATGAGTTTAGGATTAGATTTGCTTTTGCTGAGTATGTTCATTTCAGGGTTAATCTGACATATTTTCATTGTATTTCTAAAAAGCCCGAAGGTGTACCTATTTTTCCCTTTTCTCTTTTCCAACATTAGAACCTTCCCTGAAGAAAATTAAATGCTCAGTAAACCAAAATAATTTATGAAGCATTCTCATTCAAAGAGGGCACTAATCTTAAAACAGCAAATAAGTTTTTGTTTTATTGGCAATAATGTGCCTAATAATATTTTCATCTAATTTTGATGAAATAATTGAATAAAACTCTCATTGCACTATTTTGGGCTGATGATTCTTACACGTTGAAATACTTTTTAAAATTTGTTTTGGCTTTGTTAATATCCTTCTACCTTCTTAGTTTGCAAAATTGATCTTGGAAGGAATAATTCAGCAAATATACCATTGAAAGTGAAGCCTTGGTGATCCAGAGTTAAAACTTAAAACTTTTTGATACCAATATTTTTATATTGACTATACTAGCATTTTTGCTTCAAACAGGTGAAGTTTTTCTGAGTGTTCATTCAATTTAACATTTTCCTAGACTCATGCTGTTCATTGCTCTTTTCTGAAGAGCTGAATAAAGCTTCCTGTGGTTGTAACCTTGTCAAACTCATGTGAAACTAGAATTCATGCCAGTAGAATGTCTTATGCTTTTTAATTCTCTGGGTAGCTTGATGTTAAATGGCTTGGATTTTAAACATTTTCACAATGGTGTTTTAGATGTCAGCTAAACATAAGTAGCTAAATTAATGATCTATCTAAAATGTTTTACTGAGAGGAAAGAGACTGTGATCAGTGTTTCTCTCTCCCCCGCCCCCCCAAGGTATATTTCCTGGCTAACAATGTGACAAGTTTCAAAAGGCCAGTGCTTCCCAAACACTCTTTAAGCAGTAGTAACCCCATATTCATATTTATATATTCTGTATATTTTATATGGCTTTTTTTGGTTGATACAGGTAGTCCTTGACTTACAACAGTTCATTTAGTGACCACTCAAAGTTACAACGGCACCGAAAAAAGTGACTTATTAACATTTTCACACTTATGAACACTGCAGCATCCCCATGGTCACATGATTTACATTCGGATGCTTGACAACTGGTTCATATTTATGACGGTTGCAGTGTCCCGGGGTCATGTGATCACCTTTTGCGACCTTCTAACAAACAAAGTCAATAGAGAATCCAAATTCACTTAACAACTGTATTACTAACTTAACAACCTCAGTGATTCACTTAACAAATATGGCAAGAATGGTCGTAAAATGTGGCAAAACTCACAACAAATTTCTAACTTAACAACATAAAAGCTGGGCTTAATTGTGGTCGTAAGTTGAGAACTACCTGTGGTTTGCTTTTTGTTGTATCACTTTGTTGTGTTGGGTGGCCTGATAAACCCAGTAGTGGGGAAAAATGAATAAAATAAAAGTGGGAAGCCATTGGAGCACTTGGATTATTCTGCTTCATATTCTTGAATGGATTCACCAAGGGACTCTTTATGACTGATCTTTTCTCTACTCTTGGATGTGTCTTACATTGTCAATCTGCAAGCAGAAATGAATTTAACTGGTAATCTGGGAGGAAATGTGTTATCTTGGAAACAAACATGATGATGGTCAAGTGTTGCAATATGTTTTGTTTCATGTTGTAGAATATGAACTGGGATAATCCATGTGCTCCAACAATCATGGAGCTTGTCGGATAACTAACTCTGGACCACTTCAAGCATGTATCCTCAGCTCATTAAAGTGTAGTGACCCCATGTTCTCGATTCTACTGCCCATAAAAAGATCTTTTACATGTATGTTAAATTAAATAAAAAGAGGTTAAGAATAGTTTAGGTACCAGACTATATGTTTTTAAAGAACAAGTTTTTAAATTAAGTAAACTTATCATTAGGAAAACTACTGTAATCTGTCAATGAAAAATAATTCTTTTAAAAATATAGTTTAAATGTTTCATTTTCCTTTAATGTGCTCATCAAAAGTATTTTACTACTATTTTTAAAATCACTATAAAAGTGGTTTTAACAGAATGTCATCTGATTTTGAATACAATGTTTGATGGTACATATCACATTAAATTGTGGTTTGTTTTTAACTTTGGGTTGCTGATGTTTGTATAAATTCAGTCATTGTAGTTTATTCACCAAATAGAAATATATGTGATTTGAGAAACTAGCCATTAAATAGTAGATGGGTTCATATTAGATGCAAATACAACGAACTAACATATTGAAGCTTAAACCAACCAGTCATTTGGAAATTAAAGCAAGGATTTGGGATTTGAGTTTTGTGAAATGAAAACTATGGGTTGATTTCTGAATTGGGCCACTGAGATGCTATTTCAAATTTCTATAAATCAGGTATTATCTATAGTGAAACCAATGCTGTTGATTATGCATAGCATAATCAATTATTACCTCTCAGTTGTAAGTATGTATTGATTTATATGTTAGCTTTATCTGAAGATGAAGATACATAAGCCTTCTTATACGAGTAGTGTTCCAACAAAACCTAATCTATTTTATCCTATTAACAATTAGCATTGCTATTTTATATATCATTTATATATAATTTGGCCTTTTCATTATGAGCTGCAATTAATGCTTTTTTAAACAAAAACTGTTTATGATCAAATTCTTATAATTGAATTGTGTTTGCTTCAGGGATTCTTTTTTTTTGGCATCTATATTGCTAAAACTCTTGCTGAAAAGTCTCTAAGAAGCATCTATTCTCAATAGAACAGTTGCTTGGACTCATGTAACTCTGAAATAGTTTTGACGTGATAATCACTGACTTGCAAAGAGGCATATTCATCAATTTAATCTTTTGACTACCAAATTGAAATGTAAGCTGATGTTCCTAGAACAGGTAGTTCCTGAATGCTTCACGGAATACCTAAAAACAGCTGTTTTCAATTTTGCCTTATGTTGTATAGAAGTTATATACTTTATACTCTTTTTTCCCCTCTTTCCTTTTGTCTTTTTCTCTTAGCAGCTTGCAGATGCTGTCATAGAGATTGCCAGCAATATAATGCTGGTAGATGACCATGTATTATGGATGGCACAAAAGGACAAAAAAGCATGTGCAAGAATTGTACAGTGTGTGGCACGCATTTCAAATCAAACTCTGAGCAGCAATGCACAAGTTGTATCAAAGGTATTATTATATATGGCTTCTTGATTTGTTAAAATATTGGTCCAAAGGAAGAAGCAGACACTCCTTGAAAAATATGTCTCTGGTTATATTACATACTCATCCAATTTTATAACTTCTCACATATTTTGTTCATTGCCAGAACTTACAAAGGGTTTAAGCAAAGCAAAACATTTGGTAAAGTACCACGTATTTTCATTTTAAGTTATAGAATTATAACTAGATAGCACAATAGGATCCCAATTAATGACTAGTGGAAGTTGGGGCCACTGTGGCTCACGTGGTAAGACGCTGGGCCTGCACACCGCTGAGGTCGGCAGCTCGGCAGTTCGATTCCCGTGAGCGAATAAACCGCAGAAGGGACAAGAAAGGAGCCTCCCCCGATTGCCTACCAGCATTCAAGTGTCCCATGGGTAAAGATAACACCGCCCGAAAGAATTCCTTTCACAGATGCAGCTAGCCACCTCAGTGATCCCTGGCTAACACATGCCATACGCTAAATAAATAAACTAATGGAAGGAAGAAGCCAGAAAGAGCAGAAGGTGCAATTGGCTGGGGAGGAAGGTTTCCACCTGGGAAAACAGATTAAGATACAGTCTGTGAATATAAATTTTGCAAGATCTAATTGATCTAAATGAAGTTATTAAAAGACTATAATCACCTAGCAAGTGTGCATTGAACAAGCAGGTAGAAAGTCAAGCCAGGCAAGCTTTTCCCCACAGTTGTTGCAATCTGAACAGTATAGCTGAAATGTGTATTCATGGTGGGAAATGTCATGCACAGAGGGCAGAATGTCCTTGGTATAAGAAAGCAAGCCACTTTGCAACTGTCTTGAAAATGAAAAATACAGTGATGACGATCTGTCTGACACCACATGGTTCTGCCATATAATAGGAAAGTGCCTTACAAATCAGTGCCCATTCAGTAGGGCTTAAAACTGATACAGGAACTGAATAGCCATGATTTCAGAATCTGTGTACAGCATCTCTTACAAACTATTGACAGTGAAATGTGTACTTTGCAGTTAAAAAATGCCGTATAACTGGTACCGTGTGAAGTACTTCACAGAGTCTTCCAAGAAAATAGGAATCTTCATGATAAAATTAAGGCTTTAAGGAAAAACATGTTCCGAAGTAATCCATTCAGCTGGAATGTTATTAGTCCTGCTATATTGTCTTAGTTCTAGGACATTCACAGATGCAGAACCACAAGATGTATATTGAGTATGTGTGACTTGTAGCAATGCAAATGAAGAATCTTCCTGGTATCTTTTTGGATGGGAACCTGTCCAGCTACATGCAGGCCCCAGGCCATGAGTTTGCCTGCTAAATTGTAAAAACCTCAGAGATCATTCATATGATGAGTATTGTACAGGAAAAAACACTTGTTGTAGGAGGCTTTGTGATTTTATATGTACAAATATCTTCTGATCCAGATACTTGCAGAAGAAGTACTTGAGACTTACAAAGCACTATTGTAAAATTTATTTTTATGAGCTTCTTTATTGTAGAATTACTGTACTGCATTATTGCTTATGGCCAAGAGCTGAAGGCAATACTGAACTTAATGGCTATACAATCAAAAAAATTTCTTCAGATAAAATAAGAAATGTAGTATCGTAGGAACTAATTTTTTCAAGAGATTTATTATTTCAGCTACAATAATAAATCCTAGAAAACCGTAAATGGCACTTGGTTGATACTAAATGCTGTAAGATTATCTGTTTGGTGACTACAGTTGAGTCAAAGTCTTAAATATTTATAGCATTCTGTGATTTTTGCCTAAAGTATAAACCATCTTAACAAATTTACTCCTAGTTACGGTGATATCAGAGTATTTATCTGGTATTTGATTTGATATTTGTGTATTTGCTGCAAGGGCTGAAGGTTTCAAGCTGAAAGCCAACTACTGTGTAAGATATCTTTGGCTTTCAAGACTTCATTCCTATGTTCTATAGTAGGACATCTGCATATATACAACCTTTTCGTAGAATGTAACATAACCAATGCCTGCTGTATTGGACACTCTAATGTAGCAGTCCGTTCTCACTGTGATCAATTTACTGCACAAGGCAACATAAAACCCTCCATGGCATCGGTCCAGGTTACCTGATGAACTGGGTCATCCCGCTAAGTTAAGCCCATCCTTACTTGTGTTGGCAGAGGAGGCCTGCTGCGGATCCCATCAAGGAACTCTGGCCTGAAGACTTGGATCTGCTGGTTGACTTGGGGACCCAATAGAGGAGTACCATATTGGAGATGGCTACTACGCTAACCTCCCTGCACTCCCTGCTTCTGCTTCACCCATCTTTTAATTCGTATTATTGTACTTCCATTGTTTATTTTTATTGTTTCATTGCTTTGCTGTTGTTCTGTTTACATTTTTTAAAATCATTTTTTTCATTTTACTGTTGCAAGCCACCAAGAGTAGTCTTATGGCTAGATGGGCGGCAGATAAAAAATAAAAATATCTAACTATATTAAGTCTACGCATTCTCTGTTATGAAGTCTGGCAAACAGGATCTGCCTTTTCCTATACTCTTGTAACTCTAACTTTGATATTAAACAGTGGGCCATGATCCTCTTGCAACCCCTAACCCTATCTATCGCAACCCAGATGCACCAAACAAATTCTGGCAACTATTGCAACTACTGCAACAGCTATCACTGCTCTTAAATACCAAGCGCCCCTTCCTTTTTCATGGCCAAGGTTGTTGGGATTATTTTAAAGTTACCAGATTCTTCATTTAGTGTGAATTATATATTCCCTAAAATCTGAGGATTTCTCCTTGGATTGATCTCATGTATACACAATAAAACCATTACGAAAGAATTCTGCTCTATATGATATCAACATTGCATTAAATGGAAGCTAATGAAATCAACATTTAAATTCTTAGCTCTTTTTTTCGCAAAACAATATTTACAAGCTACAAGCTACTCTTTTTTTAGGCAGGAGGATTTTTTTCCATCCTTTCTTGTTCTAGTAATAGTAATTTAGTAATAAATACACCTTTATCAGACTGACTGCTTGTGAATATGTGAGAACCTCTTTCCACAACATACTTTTCAAGATCTCTTCCCTAATTTCCGGTGATTCTTCCATGACAAATTATTGACATAGTACTCTGCTTTACAATGGGGTAATTTCTGCTCCATCTCCACACATTGATGTGGTAACAGAACTGAAATGAAAATATAACAAAAGATTTGATGATTGCATAAAACTGTGATCATATAAGTAAAACATGGAAAGGGAAATAATTGATGAGAAGGTCTATATGTATCCTTTTCAAAGTGGTATATATTTTAGAGGTATATTAAATATGGACATGAAAAGACCAACTTTATACACTTAAAATACAATATTTCTTTATTTGTTTTGATAGGTTTCTCTTAATATTGCTCTGGAAGCTTTTTGGATCAAGCCATCTGTTTTCATGGGCATGACTTGTATTGCTTTCCAAAAACTACCTGTTAATCCAGACAGATCACTGAGCAGAGAGACAGACCAACCCTTGAATTTTAAGTGCAACCCTGGAAATCAAAATACCTCTTTGATGAATTTCTCTTCCATGGTGAGTGGTATAACCAATGAATGTATACCGAATTTATATTTTTGAAAAATACTTAATGTTTGTACTAAAATCAATATTCAGAGTAAAGATTAAAAAATGAAGATAGATTAAACTTCCTTTTGATTTTGCATATTCATTAGCTGAAAATTTTAACTTCTTGTAAAGTCTGCGTGTACTGACTCAAAGGCACAAAGCTAGAAGTTTTAAATATAATTCAGTCTTGATTTTTATTTTCTGATTTCACCACAATTCAATATGCATGAATAATAGTACACATTATTTGAATTTATCTGACGTCTGTCCCAGTTTACCTGGGTCCCTGAACATTCTAGTCAAAGATAAGACAGTTTGAAACCCATTTATATATGTTTGATTGAATTCCATTTCAGTTTTCTCATTGATCTTTTTTATGCTTAAAAAGTTGCTAAGAAATTTATTACAATTTGTAGCAATGGTGCTCTGGACATCGGGAAAAATAATTTTTCACGGTAAGATCATAGTGGTATATAAAAACTATAAAACTGTCTGTTATTAAAAGTAACATTTGTAATATAGAACATTTCCTGCTATTTATTTAATTAGGATTACTAATGATTTTATGCCTTTTTCATTTATTACATGCTCTTGTGTTACTGATGTAGATTATGTTGTGTGAGACACTTAGACAGTTTTGCAATAAAGTATAAATATTTTATTTTTAAATTATAAATATTTTATATTTTAATAAAAGGGCTAGGGTTCAAACTCAGAAACAGCCCTCATCCTCAGCATGATACATAAATAAGAATTTTTATTGCATATTAGGATAAAAGTACTTAAGCAGTTGATTTCTTTATATCCATATGAGAATTCAGTTCCTTCTTCTCCCACAGCAATTTATATCCGACATTGATTTTTCTGCTTATCCCCTGTAATGGATACCACATTTTGCTTTCCTCGAGCTTGGTCTAAGGTGGCAGTTAGTAGTTAACATTATCATCATTTCTGATCAGGGAAACTCTAGTTTTCATTTTAACTCACAAAAAGGGGAGGGGGCTACAATTAAATTTTTGATTAATGTGAGAAAAACTAAGTATCAGGATTTAATTAAAAAATGCTGACTTATATTTGCAGTTATATTCTATTCTCATTTGTTTGATGGGTGGTTTTGTAAATGGGATAAATAAATGATTTTTATTTTTTTTTGTTTGGAGTCCTTTGAAATAAATGGCCTTTCTGAAATTGCTCTTCATGGCAATGAAGTGACTCTATCCTTCCAAAAGTTTGGCATGGCATCTTCAAGGGCCTTCTAAACAATATACACGGCACTAGTCATCTGTCAGGCCCAGCTCTCCTTCTAACTCAAGAAAGTAGAACTCTTGAAACTTGGAATTTCAAACAGGAAACTTTTTATTGAGCAGAAGTGATAGGAGGCAAAGTGAAAGCAAGTTCTAAAGTTTAACAAAGAAGACAGTAACTTTTAAGATACTCAAAACCCCACCCCAGTCTTGTGATGGCCACTGGCCAATCCACAGGTACAAAGATGCTTTGGTAACGGTCGTTTTGAAGAAGCGATAAGGACCCTTAGAGGGCCTCAATCAGGAATGTAACAGGATCGAGAAATGAAAGTATAGGAAGACGAAAGTTATGCTATTAGGATTTATAGTGTCCTTTCCCCTCTGTGCCAGGCAGTGGAAAATTACAGGAAAACCATTCCCCCTCTTCCTCCCCTGGAAGAATGGCAGATACACATTTGAGGATCTGACAGCTAGTAGGCTCAGAGCATGCTGGTAACTAGATACATTTATCCCAGCCCTTGTGGGAACCAGTGCTCTTCTCTAAGACCCATCTGCATTGTCAAAGACAATGTGCTTCCCTCCTTTGAGATGGGAAAACAAGCAGTTATTTAAAAAGTGCTGCCTCTACAACTTATACTTATCAAACTTCAATAATAAGGCCAGTCAGTGATGCCTTGGTAAAATTGAGATAATTTAAGGTCAGCACCAGGTACATTCTTTGCCATCCTTTCTACTTCTCCCTGCATCACCATTAATATATGAAAGGGAGGGCTGGGCAGGCACTTCATGCAAGTCTTCTGGCATCTTTCCGTTCTTTTTTTTTCAGATTCTGAAAGCCGTTTTGTATTCTGGAAAACTGCAGAGATCTTTCTTACATCTATCCCACTGCAGAAAGCCATCAAAGAGTTCATTTTGCTTGCCTTGGCTGAAAGAACACTCCACTGGCTCAGCTGGAAGGCAGAGGGTGTTCCCTCCTGCCTCTCCTCTTCCTCCCATAGCTTTTTGTAATGGACAAAAGCTCATGTTGGTGGAGAGGAAAAGTGAAACTGATGAGGCAACAGGGAGTACCTTTCTCTCTTACAGGAAGAACTGAAGAAATTGAAATTGATGAAATTGACAATGTGAAGGGAATTGCTGTCTCTTGAGCAAAGTGAGCAAAGTGACAATCCACTCTCATTCTTTGAAAGTCTGGGTAGAAAGGAACATCTTTCTCTGACACAGAAGAACTCAAAAACAGCCAAAGTATTCTGTATACATAGTACCACCAAGAGATGAGAGAGAGCAGCCTCTTCCTTCCAACTGAGGCAATGGGATAGGCTTTCAGCCAAAAAAGCTATGAGGATGAGTTCAAAATAGCTATTTGGACTATACAAGTTCTTTTATAATGCATTGACAAGAGCATAAAGAACCCCTCTTTAAACCATTAAACTGGTTGCATCTGTTCATACGTCTACTTTGTAATTGCTCCTGGCTGTCTGCATGGGTACTGGGCATGTGGAGGCAAAATCAGCAGTTTACTGCTGCTACCTGAGCCTATGAAAAGAAGAAGAGGTTTATTTATATATTTGTTTTATTTGTTTCCTGCCTTTATTTTTTACAAACAACTCAAGGTGGCAGACATATCCAACATACTTTCCTCCTCCTATTTTCCCCACAACAACAGTCCTGTGAAGTGAGCTTGTCTGAAGGAATGTAACTTGTCCAAGAACACCCATCTGGCTTTCATAGCTAAGACAGGACTAAAACTCAGAGTCTCCTGATTTCTAGCCTGGTGCCTTAATTGCTAGACCAGTCTGGCTCTAATGTTTTTAAAGATTCAAATCCTTTTGAGGCATTTCCACAGACCCTAGCAGGCATCTAGACTGCACACACAAGCAAACGCTGTGGTCAACTTTGGCTATAAATAATCAGGAGATTTTTTAAAAAGGAACTTTAGAAAAACAAAATCACAGATTTTGCCTATTGAATTCATTTATATTAAGACCAAAGTTAAGAAATGATTATGTTTTAATGAAATAGACTGGAAACAGGATTTCTATATATATTTTTGTGGTGCCATTGGTATACGTTGGTAGAACCTTGCTAGGACAACATATTAATTGGAGTTGTTCAACAGATTACAAAACAATGCACTTTATAGAACTTTTTTTCAGTGTAATTTCAGAAACGTAGAAAGTTGATTTTAAAAGGGTTTTTTTAAAGTACCTTTTTTAACTTGCATGGTTTTATTTTTGGAGTGGCAATGTATGAGCACAGGTAAGGAGACAGCTTTCTTACAAATTTATATTGTAATCCTAAAAAAAAAAGAAAAAAAAGACCCAAGATAGGGTGTAAAGTAAAATTCATGATTTCAAGCTCCTGCTCTATCACTGTGCCATAAATGGACTTTCTGCAAAATTCAGCCTATGAAATTCCTCTCTGGTTGAACTTTCTGGAAGTGTTTTTTTTTCATAAATACTGGAAACTAGTAATCTTTTATCAAAAAAGAACAAGCCACTATTGTCAATCTTATTGCTAGAAAATGAAAACAATGTTCAGATGGAACCTTTCATTTTGCTTATTTCTGGGGCTCGTAATTCAAATAGCAAATGCTAGTTTTAAAATATGGAAGACAATAATAACCAGTGAGAGCAAAGGAACCCTGTCATTTACAGTAAAACAGTAGTCACATAGCATACAATAGCAATTTAAGGATAGGCACTAAATGCAGTGTACTAGCTGGGTAATTTGTTTTGTTAGGC